>JAWQFJ010009044.1:50000-66195 GCA_034096865.1 Theodoxus fluviatilis | reverse complement strand
TACTCGAGAAAACTGGTATTTCATTTCCATAGGTTCTACTAATGGTATCTTTATGAAATTTTGCACAGGTGTTCAGCATCATAATACTATACTTCACACCAAATCTGATCAAGCTAAGTGCCATACATTTTGTATTTTGAAGATGTTTATTTTCACTGACGGTGACACAATTGGTCAAAATGGTTACAGCACTTAAAGTGCACAAAAAGACAAAAACTTAGAGTTAGCATGTTACTATAATCTTAATTAACTTAAGTAAATACCTGTATTGCAGGAAAGCTCAGTGAAATAAAAGTGTTGAAGTTGGAAACTTCCGTGTCGATTTTTGACCTGGTTTCTGTCAATATAATCATCAAAGTAAAGCACATCTGGTCAACACTGCTCCTTGAAAATCTCTACTTGTAATCAGCACACATTGTTCAGTAGATGGTGAAAATTTCAGAACTGTACATGAAACTGTGACTCCCCACCATTTCTCCTCGTTGGGTCACAGTGCACAAAAACGCGATTTTGAGAAAACGAAGCTTGAACATTGGAAACTGTTGGTACACATTGTTCATCATCCACAGGAGAGAAATGCAACATCAGAATGCACCAGAACCATAAGTGGGACCCTCAGCTTTCTTCCTCTCTTCTTCCCTTCTTGTCTTCTGCAGCTTCTTTCTTGCTTTGGCCATCTTGTCCATGTGGGAAGTCTCGGACTTGCGTTTCCTAGCACCAGAGCTGAAACTGTTTCACCACCTGGGACTCCTGCATCTGTCATGCAGGATGCAATGGTGCTGGCTCCTCTGTTGAACTGGCACACTGCCATGGCTACTCCACACTCCAGAGTCTTCAACCCCACAAACTGTGTCTTTGGAATTCTTCTCCATATGCTGGCATGTGTGGACTCTCTGACTGGGAGAGATAAAGCTGTGAGGTTGGCGTGATAAGCTGACCCTGTGGCGTGAAGGGGGGGGGGGGGGGGGGGGAGATAAGGCTGTGAAGGCGGCGCGATGAGCTGCACTGGCGGCGTGAAAGCGGGGGGGGGGGGGGGGGGGGGGATTCTCCATCGTGGTCAAAAGTTCAAGCACGCAGGAAAAGCGTTGTTTTTATGGACAAGCGTAGCAAGCATGTCGAAAGCGTAGCATTTGGCAGGTCTGTTTTCTGCACATGGGACAAAGCAGAGGCTGAACAAGTTTATTGAGGCAAGAAAGCTGTGCAAGACAAAACACATTGTTGTTGCCCGAGTGGGGACTGTCTCGTTCAGTCAAGCAATTGACGGACTGCAAAGAGCCAGAGAAGTACGACAGTTTTCTAGCTGATGTGCTCACTGATGAAGTCTGTGGTGTCTGATGGGCATTTGAAGTTTGATGGGTGGCTGATGTCGAAGCCTGAGGAGCAGCTGATGTTGTAGTTGATGGTGTTGCACGAAGTGTAGTGCTGGGTGTTGCCGATCCAGAATCAGCTGTTGCAGATGAATCTACGTCATCGGTGTTTTCGGCTTGCAGTTGCAATGCTTTCTTTCGACCACGAGTTTTATTCGACTGCCGTCTGGAGCCTCTGAATGTATGTACAGTATGCCACTGCACCTTCGGCATGTTCACATTTAATATCCGACCTGATGAAAGTTTGAAAAGAGAAAAATACTCCAACTGACTGTACGGCACACGGAATAGACGCTCCCGATCTGCCTAAGGCAGATTTCGACCACGAGTTTCGTTCAGTCACGTCCTGGAGCCGATGATTGTACTGCACGTATGCCTGCTACTCCATCCTTGGCATATTCACATGTATTATTGATAAACTGACTGCTTGAAAAGAGCTACGACTGCTTGATAAGAGCGACAAATTGACTGAGAGATGCACAGAGCGAGCAGACGGCAAGGCGCGAAATAGGCGGTCACGTGACCAAATCCAACCAATCACAGATGGGGATTCTGTCAGAAAACCAAGACGCGGTTGATGATTGGTTAGACACGCCAGATGAGTGCCTCATGAATATTGATCGGCAGAGCTGCCTGTCTTCCATATTTGGAACACAATTGCGTCAGCCTGGAAGCCGCGAGATCTCGCTTTCGAACGATATCTTACATGCTGTAAACAAAAATGGCGGCGAGCGGACAGCGTGCGGTGAAACACGGCAATTTTTCACAGAAAACGACACAATTTTCAGCTGCAACGGAGTAAATTCTTGAAGGGTGGGTGTGCAAAAGTCTGTTTTATAGTGGTTTTTATAAGTTTCTAAGCTATCTCAGGGGTCTCAATGTGAAAAGCAGTGTTCATATGAGCTGACGATACCAAAATCTCAAAGTAGCCAAAAATTAATATTTTAACGGTTTTGTCGACCCGCGGCTACCCTTAATTCAAACAAATCATGATCAAAATGTTTCGATGTGCATGATTTGAGTTATATCTACTGAAATAATGCATGTAATCAGCAAAAAAAAAAAAAAAAAAAAAAAAGTTCAAAAATCGTCAGTCAAGTTGCAAGAATTGAAAAATGCTGGAATGGTGCCTTCAAAAAAAAAAAATGAAATGCAAAAACAATGCCAATATATTTACCTATATTCTGATAGCATTTGCAATATAAAAAAGGCACCTAGAAAAGAAAAATCACTATATAAATTGATAGATTTTCATGGAAAAGTAGTTGTCGGCCATTTTTGCAAAAAATAGGGTGTTCACATAAAAAATTCACTGATTCAAACTCCCCTCAAAAGAAATCGTAAAGAAAGATAACTCACTGTGGAAAAGTGGTCGCTACATAATTCTAAACTGGAGTTGCCTCCCTTAGACCATTCGTGAAAATACAGGAATGTTTGGTAGGCAACGCCTCATATGGGGCGTTACGTTGCAAGAGAGTTAACGACGGTGTGTCCTTTCATTGCAGGTACCCCCATCTACCTTGCCTGCAAGTGGGACAAGAGCAGAAACACACCTACCTGCCTCTAGAGGTAAGTCCTGACATTTGTAAATGCATATATGAGGCGTGTGTGTGTGTGTGTCTTTGAATGATCAACTATGTGCAGTCATGCAGCTCTCCTGATTGAGTGTTGATTCCTTTTCTCTGTCTTGGCATTAGGGAGGGTGTGTGTGTGTGTGTGTGTGTGTGTATGTGTGTGTGTGTGTGTGCGTGTGTGTGTGTGTGTGTGTGTGTGCGTGCGTGCGTGCATACAGAGAGATAGAGAGAGCCCCCATGTAGGTATACTAACAGCAAAGACATGACACACGAATGCATGCATATTATTTTTGTATGAAATGCGCAATGCATTCATTCATGAAACAATGTTGAGTGTGCATGTACAGTTTATGCACAGTTCTAAATACACAACATAATACAGGGAAGATCCCATAGACATCATCAACTACCCCAGTGATAGCAGTGGTACATGTGTAAAAGGTTAAGCGGGTATACCTTATGCCTGACTTTGCACCTGCTTGAGATTCTTTCTCAGGTTCCTGCATAACTGGTGTTGTTGCTGTGTACTTGCAGGTGTGCAACATAGTTGGAGGACAGAGATGCATCAAGAAGCTGACCGACTTGCAGACGTCCACCATGATCAAGGTTTCTCAAATAAGTTGTTCTCTGGGCACAGCATCCGCATGAGGCAGATCCGTTCTCTTGTGACAGGGACTTCTAGTCAATCCCAGCTGTCACTGTATTAGAAAAACAACAACAACAGAGATCTCTAGGAGGGTCCTGTAGTTTAGTGATAGAGTGTCTGTTGGAAATGCAGGGTCAGCTGTTGAAACCAAGTCTTATGAGCTGTCGCCACTCATAGTGCCGCGAGGGCCGAGTGGAGGCCAGGTCTTGGGAGTTTTATGCTTCTGTTAGGTTGGGACTTGACTGTGCTGTAGATTTTGAGTGGAGACGTCATCAGCCAGAATGTCTGACAGAGCAACACGGCTTCCTTGTGAGGGAGTGGGGTAAGTGGTGTAGGTTTTGTGGTGTGTATGGAGGGGAGGGAAGGAAGGACTCCATGCATCAGTTGGTTAACAGGGATGGGTATAGACAGGGGCTGATAGTTGCTGTGATAGAAAGGGGAGAGATGAATGTTCATGGAAACTGGGTTTGTGAGCTGCACAATCTCATGGGAGTGATGGTTGCTGTCATGGTTTGAAAGAAGAGCATGTCAGCTGGAGATAGGACAGAGAGGCAGCCTTGTTGTGGTGGCTTCCCATGATGCAATGGGCTGTTTTAGTGGTTGCTGGATTGCATCTTGGATGGCCCGGGTTCTCCAGCTCTGTTATGAAAGTGATTTCTTGGAGGATTCTGCAGAATTCTTGTGTCAGGTGTGTTGAAAATTTCAGCCGAGGTTGAATTTTAAAGTGGTCATCAGTCATAATTCACAGGAGGTTTCTGTTCTTGATAATTTCAGTATGACCTCAACAGCTGTTGGTGTTTGTACACCTTGCTTCATTAGGGAAATATTCTCTCTCTTCAAGTGAAACATCTCCCATGACTTGCTTTGTTTGTTGCTGTGTTGGGGCTTCCTTCTTGTCTGCAGAGGCTGTGGGGTTTGCTCTCACTCTGAATCAGAACCTGATTCTTTGTTATCCGACTTTCTGTCTGAGTGGAGCAAATGAAAACACGCATCTCCCCTCTCAAGCCTTGCCATGTTGGTCGGGGTTTCACATCACATGGAGTTCAAAGTTTATCATGTGTTGAATGAAAAAAAAAATCTTACTGTAGTCAAGATTAGGAGGTGCCATCTCTTATTACACTTTTTGGGGGTAAAGGGTACACCTTGTGTGGTATATTTTGCTCATAATCGGTCTTGTGCACTTCGAACAGTTGCCACTCTGAATAATAAGGCTGCAACTTGCGGCAGTTGACTGTATGCAATTGCTATGCACGGTGCAGTCAGCAGCTGTATGCATGGTATTATCTTTTGCATTAGCCTTGTTTTGATTCATCCCAAAATGGCTGGTCTACATGCATTTGGTTTCACAAGTTTGAGCAAACAAAACGGCTTACACACTGTGACTTTGAGTTTGTACTCTTTGCCAGTTTTGTTTTTTTGTTTTCTATAACCCTTTGCCAGGTTCCAAAAGTGTACAGACATCTCTCGACTCCATGTCATTCTGAAACCCTGCTGGTCATACTCTTTCCTGAAGAGGGCTTTTTTAGTGGGTCCTGGTGGTTTAGAATGGTCCACACTCTTTTTGGGCAGGACTGTTCTTGCACTTAAGAGGAAATTACTTTGAATCCTCTGCACTGTTGTCTTGACTGTATGCTGGTAAAGGAAGAATCCTGGATTCCTGTGGGGAGGCAGGGAAAGTTCCATGTTGATCATTCCTCAGAGCCAGGCTTGTTGGAACACCTTGGTCTGTTGAGTAACCAGGGTATAACAGCATGGGATGATGACTCGACGTGTATGCATGGAGGTAGGATGGAAGGATTCCATGCATTGCAGGAGAGGGGAAGGAAGGAAGGGTTCCATGCATGCAGGTAGAGAGGAAGGAAGGAAGTGTTCCACTCATGCAGGTAGGAAGGAAGGATTCCATGCATGGAGGTAGAGAGGAAGGAAGGAAGTGTTCCACTCATGCAGGTAGGAAGGAAGGGTTCCATGCATGGAGGTAGAGGGGGAAGGAAGGAAGTGTTCCACTCATGCAGGTAGGAAGGAAGGATTCCATGCATGGAGGTAGAAGAAGGAAGGAAGGATTCCATGCATGGAGGTAGAGGAAGGAAGGAAGGATTCCATGCATGGAGGTAGAGGAAGGAAGGAAGGATTCCATGCATGGAGGTAGAGGAAGGAAGGAAGGGTTCCATGCATGGAGGTAGAGAGGAAGGAAGGAAGGGTTCCATGCATGGCAGGAGAGGGGAAGGAAGGAAGGATTCCATGCATGGCAGGAGAGGGGAAGGAAGGAAGGATTCCATGCATGGAGGTAGAGGAAGGAAGGAAGGGTTCCATGCATGGAGGTAGAGAGGAAGGAAGGAAGGGTTCCATGCATGGAGGTAGAGAGGAAGGATTCCATGCATGGAGGTAGAGAGGAAGGAAGAAAGGATTCCATGCATGGAGGTAGAGGAAGGAAGGAAGGAAGGATTCCATGCATGGAGGTAGAGGAAGGAAGAAAGGATTCCATGCATGGAGGTAGAGGAAGGAAGGAAGGGTTCCATGCATGGAGGTAGAGAGGAAGGAAGGAAGGGTTCCATGCATGGAGGTAGAGGGGGAAGGAAGGAAGGATTCCATGCATGGAGGTAGAGAGGAAGGAAGGAAGGATTCCATGCATGGAGGTAGAGAGGAAGGAAGGAAGGATTCCATTCATGCAGGTGGAGGGGAAGGAAGGAAATGTTCCACTCATGCAGGAAGGAAGGAAGGATTCCATGCATGGAGGTAGAGGAAGGAAGGAAGGATTCCATGCATGGAGGTAGAGAGGAAGGAAGAAAGGATTCCATGCATGGAGGTAGGAAGAAAGGATTCCATGCATGGAGGTAGAGGGGGAAGGAAGGAAGGATTCCATGCATGGAGGTAGAGGGGAAGGAAGGATTCCATGCATGGAGGTAGAGAGGAAGGAAGGAAGGATTCCATGCATGGAGGTAGAGAGGTAGGAAGGAAGTGTTCCACTCATGCAGGTAGGAAGGAAGGGTTCCATGCATGGAGGTAGAGGGGGAAGGAAGGAAGTGTTCCATGCATGGAGGTAGAGAGGAAGGAAGGAAGGATTCCATGCATGGAGGTAGAGAGGTAGGAAGGAAGTGTTCCACTCATGCAGGTAGGAAGGAAGGGTTCCATGCATGGAGGTAGAGGGGAAGGAAGGAAGGATTCCATGCATGGAGGTAGAGAGGAAGGAAGGAAGGATTCCATTCATGCAGGTGGAGGGGAAGGAAGGAAATGTTCCACTCATGCAGGAAGGAAGGAAGGATTCCATGCATTGAGGTAGAGGAAGGAAGGATTCCATGCATGGAGGTAGAGAGGAAGGAAGAAAGGATTCCATGCATGGAGGTAGGAAGAAAGGATTCCATGCATGGAGGTAGAGGGGGAAGGAAGGAAGGATTCCATGCATGGAGGTAGAGGGGAGGGAAGGAAGGATTCCATGCATGGAGGTAGAGAGGAAGGAAGGAAGGATTCCATGCATGGAGGTAGAGAGGAAGGAAGGAAGGATTCCATGCATGGAGGTAGAGAGGTAGGAAGGAAGTGTTCCATTCATGCAGGTAGAGGGGAAGGAAGGAAATGTTCCACTCATGCAGGAAGGAAGGAAGGATTCCATGCATGGAGGTAGAGGAAGGAAGGAAGGATTCCATGCATGGAGGTAGAGGAAGGAAGGAAGGATTCCATGCATGGAGGTAGAGGAAGGAAGGAAGGGTTCCATGGATGGAGGTAGAGGGGAAGGAAGGAAGTGTTCCGCTCATGCAGGTAGGAAGGAAGGATTCCATGCATGGAGGTAGAGAGGAAGGAAGGAAGGGTTCCATGCATGGAGGTAGAAAGGAAGGAAGAGTTTCTGGATCCTAGACTTGGTGAAATGTTGCCTCTGTGGAATGCTGTGGCTGGGAACACCTTACTTGAGTTTCTCCACAGCATGGGGACAGCACAGATGGTGGTACCTTGTGGCTAGACGCTGTAGCTTGCCTGCAGGTCATGGAGACTGCGTAGATTTCCATCTTGTAATCGGTGGTAGTAGTTGGCTTGCTATGCGTGGTCCCGAGGATAGCAGTGCCGTCTGTGGTGCAGTTCATAGGGACAGGACGCAGGGCAAGGTCTTGCAGTAGGCATCGTTGGCTTGTGGAAGTGCGTTTTCCTGTGGTTAGCAATTGCTGGCTTGTGTGGTGTGCAGACCTTATGGATTACATAGAGATGGCATTGTGGCTTTGTCCTTTTGCACAGGCTTGGTAGTTTTTGACTCACATGCGAAGCAAAAGTGAGTCTATGTACTGAGCCGTGTCGTCCGTCCGTCCGTCCGTCCGTCCGAGCGTCCGTCCGGGCGTCCGTCCGGGCGTAAAAAAACTTAAACGTTGGATTTTTCTCGGAGACTATTAAGTCTATCAACACCAAATGTGGCATGATGGTGTATGATGACAAGGCCTCAAAAAACATACATAGTGACTTGACCTTGCTTCAAGGTCAAGGTCACAGGAGCCATAAAAGTGGTCTCAAAAACAGTCATTTTTCACATTTTCCCAATTTTCTCCCACGTTATTGAGAATGGCAACCTTAGCTACAAGTGGTATATAGGTCAAAGCAAGCCCTATCTTTTGATACCAGTTTGGTTGACCTTGCTTCAAGGTCAAGGTCACAGGAGCTCTTCAAAGTTGGATTGTATACATATTTTGAAGTGACCTTGACCCTGAACTATGGAAGATAACTGTTTCAAACTTAATAATTATGTGGGGCACATGTTATACTTTCATCATGAGACACATTTGTTCACATATCATCAAGGTCAAGGTCACTTTGACCCTTATGAAATGTGACCAAAATGGGGTAGTGAACCACTAAAAGTGACTATATCTCATGGTAGAAAGTGCCAATAAGCACCATTGTGCTTCCTATGTCTTGAATTAACAGCTTTGTGTTGCATGACCTTGGATGACCTTGACCTTGGGTCAAGGTCACATGTATTTTGGTAGGGAAAATGTGTAAAGCATTTCTTTGTGTATGATGTCATTGGTAGGTTTAGTTGTTTGACCTTGACCTTGAAGGTCACCTGAAGGTCAAGGTCATATAAAGGTCAAGGTCAACCATGTGAGTCGTATGGGCTTTGCCCTTCTTGTTACTACATTCTTGTCATGCATTTCTGTAATACTTGTAGCTGAGCTGTGGTTGGGAGCCCACTGTAGCCAAAGGAATATACCACGGGTGCAAAGCTTCTTAGTTTTTTGACTCACATGCGAAGCAAAAGTGAGTCTATGTACTCACCCGTGTCGTCCGTCCGGGCGTCCGGGCGTCCGGGCGTCCGGGCGTCCGTGAAAAACTTTAACGTTGGATTTTTCTCGGAGACGATTAAGTCTATCAACACCCAATTTGGCATGATGGTGTATGATGACAAGGCCTCAAAAAACATACATAGTGACTTGACCTTGCTTCAAGGTCAAGGTCGCAGGGGCCGTAAATGTTGTCTAAAAAACAGCCATTTTTCACATTTTTCCAATTTTCTCTGAAGTTTTTGAGATTGGATACCTGACCTATATATGGTGTATAGGGCAAAGTAATCCCTATCTTTTGATACCAGTTTGATTGACCTTGTTTCAAGGTCAAGGTCACAGGAGCTCTTTAAAGTTGGATTGTATACATATTTTGAAGTGACCTTGACCCTGAACTATGAAAGATAACTTTTCCAAACTTCATAACATTGTAGTACACATGTTATACTTTCATACTAGGTCACCCGTGTTGTCCGTCCGGGCGTCCAGGCGTCCGTCCTGGCGTCTGGGCAGACCGGGCGTCAGGGCGTCCTTTAATCCGTAAAAAACTTTAACGTTGGATTTTTCTCGGAGACTATTAAGTCTATCAACACCCAATTCGGCATGAATGTGTAGGATGACAAGGCGTACAAAAATGTACACAGTGACTTGACCTTGCCTCAAGGTCAAGGTCACAGGAACTCTTCAAAGTTTGATTGTATACATATTTTGAAGTGACCTTGACCCTGAACTATGGAAGATAACTCTTCCAAACTTCATAACATTGTAGTACACATGTTATACTTTCATCATGAGACACATTTGGTCACATATCATCAAGGTCAAGGTCACTTTGACCCTTATGAAATGTGACCAAAATGGGGTAGTGAACCACTAAAAGTGACCATATCTCATGGTAGAAAGTGCCAATAAGCACCATTGTGCTTCCTATGTCTTGAATTAACAGCTTTGTATTGCATGACCTTGGATGACCTTGACCTTGGGTCAAGGTCACATGTATTTTGGTAGGAAAAATGTGTAAAGCAGTTCTTAGTGTATGACGTCATTGCTAGGTTTAGTTGTTTGACCTTGAATGTCACACGTAGGTCAAGGTCATGTAAAGGTCAAGGTCAAGCATGTGAGTCGTATGGGCTTTGCCCTTCTTGTTTGTTTTTTCTGCATTCAGTGAAAATTTCCTGTGATGAGAGTCTAGGGTTGTGATTGTGAGTAATGCTTTTGCCCAGTATTGCTGAAACAAGTTTCAGCTTGAGAAGCTTGAAACTCAAAGAAATTGTAGCTACTTTTGAAATGCTTATGCTTGAAGCTGAGCAGTAGGGTTGCTCAGATTGGAGTGGTGGCCTGCTGCCATTGCCAAACCTTTGTTGACCTTGAGCATAGTGAGCTCTGCTGAAAGTTCTTCAAGAATTACATACAAGCTTTGAAGGGGTGGGGTAGGTTGTCAAAATGATACGCTCTAATGGTGTCAAAGATTTTTTTGCCTGCCTTTAGTTGCTTCATTGCCACAATGCCATTTGTAAAAATGGTTTGCAAAGGACAGGAAAAGTAGTCAAACATTGTACCCTGTGAGACCTTCTTGATAAATGAACACCATTTGGATTTTTTCCACTTCTTTCTGCCTTCCTTTGACACAATCTCATGGAATAATGCTAAATGCAACAAATTACACCTATTGGAGACGAGCCACGACAAAACCAGTGCTAAGTCTGGCGGCACTATTTTGCGCTACGACTGAAAAAAGGCAGGGAGGGTCACTCTGGGTGATTTTCACTTTTTGATGAAAATAGATTCTACATGGTTCAAACTATCATGCCAGTAAAGAAAACATTTTGAAGAATTATATTTTGATGGTAAAATAAAGACTTTTGTGTTATGTATTGTTTCAAAAGCTCCCTGTAATTAGCGTTAATTGCCTCATTTTAGCCGCAATAAACACACCTAAACCCTTGCAGAACCCCTTCATGTTATATACCGATAGAAAGGCCGCTCTCTCGGCGTTCCCGCTCTGTGGATGTCGAAGAAAAATAAGGTCAGCTATTTTTGGAAACGGAGTTTGAAATACCGTTGCTAAGGTGTTTAATGTCTGAAGAGAGTAAATCTTCTGAGACCGTTTTTTCAAAATGACCGCTGCTTCAGTACCCAACTTGAAATGCCTGTAACTCCTATTCTAATTAACTCACATTGTTCATTCTTATATCAAAACAAACAGAAATGAATGCAGAATTCAAAAGTATTAAAACCCCATTTTGTCCAAAAATGGACTTAGCACTGGTTTTGTCGTGGCTCGTCACATTTGTCAAACATGAATCAAGGGAGATGGTTCGGAGTGATTAGGAGTCAATATTTCATTTTTGTTCATTCTGTTATGGCTTTGCTACTCAGTGTGTCTCTTCCCATAAGATGTCATTTGTTGGCATTTCTGCAAAAAATGTCCAGAATTGTTCTTGTGTTTATATCATTCCAACCAACGCGGAGCTTTGTATTGTGTGTGGGTTCAAATGATTCGGTTCAAATGGCCTGGATGTCAGTGGTGCCTGATTTGCTTGGAGGTGTGTGCGTGTGTGTGTGTGCGTGCTTGCGTGTGTGTGCCTCGCCAGTAGTGCAGCATAGGACCCTGCCAGGTCTCTGCAAGTGCTGTATTCTCAATAAATGTGGATTGCCTCATTAGGTGCTGTGCTGTGCTGTGCTGTGCTGTGCTGTGCTGAGCTATGTGGATTATGAAATCAATTAAAGACATTTGGACAGCTTTTTGTGGGTTAAAAGCACTACACTTGAACACCTCTTGTGGATGAAAGTTTTGTGATTCCTGACTTTAAAAATTTTAGTAGTGTGATAAATTGTGATATCATTTTTTTTCACTTGCATCTCTATGGTTAAGGTGGAATGAAGAATGCTGCAACAACCTGTCTGTCATTATCACTGTCATTCCTCATGCAACAACCTGTCTGTCATTATCACTGTCATTCCTCATGCAACAACCTGTCTGTCATTATCACTGTCATTCCTCATGCAACAACCTGTCTGTCATTATCACTGTCATTCCTCATGCAACAACCTGTCTGTCATTATCACTGTCATTCCTCATGCAACAACCTGTCTGTCATTATCACTGTCATTCCTCATGCAACAACCTGTCTGTCATTATCACTGTCATTCCTCATGCAACAACCTGTCTGGCATTATCACTGTCATTCCTCATGCAACAACCTGTCTGGCCTCATCACAGTTAGGACAGTGTAAAAAAAAAAAAACAGAGCCCAAGAGGTGAACATCAGTACATTTTGTAGAGAGGAACTATGTGAAGTCATTAGACATATAGTTCAAAGACATATGAATTTTGTTGTTGTCATTGGGTGTCTGTTTACAACCATGGTGACTTTATTTGTAGGCCACTGCTAGGTCTGCCCCGGACCGTGAGAAAGAGATCAACAATTTGGTAAGATAGTTGAAATGCACCACCAAGGAAGCCAAACATTTTCTTTTAATCTGCAATCACCTAACTGCATTTATGCAGCTCAGCTTGTTAACAGCACATTGTTCTGGTAAGATTTATTATAATTGCCCTCTGCCAATACAATGGTGATGAATTTGTAAATTTTCATCGTTGCATGAAAATAGTAAGTGTAATTTTCCACATGTAAACAGTAATAATTTTTCATAATTCTATGGATGTATAATGCATCAACTGCTTGATTTGTAATAGTAATGATTTTCCTTGCTTATTGCATTTGTAATTTGACCAATTTATGCTCATATCTAAAGAAGTTGCTTGCATTGAAGTTG
Source organism: Theodoxus fluviatilis (assembly GCA_034096865.1). NCBI lineage: Eukaryota > Metazoa > Mollusca > Gastropoda > Cycloneritida > Neritidae > Theodoxus > Theodoxus fluviatilis. The sequence goes on along the minus strand of JAWQFJ010009044.1, from coordinate 53,573 downwards.
ACCAGATGATCACAGATGATGACGAATACTTGTGCTGATTGAACAGGTGAAAGTACGATCTCTGCAGAATCCAACTCCTTTTTTTCCCATCATGCCCCAGTGTGAAATGTCATGACATGCCCAATCTGCCCGAGTGCATTTCTATGTGAAGCCCTAGGGGCTGGCAGCAAATGGTTTGCCCACTGTCTCCATGTGCCTGTGTGTGTGTCACCCTGACCAGCAGTAGCGCTTGTAAAACAGGCCTCCTTGCACTCTTTGCCAAGCCTGTGAACTGACCCTTGCATCGACTTGAAGTGATAACCCATTGACACTCTTTGCCATAGAGCATTTGGGGAAGTGGTTGCAGATAAGTAGAGAACATGATTCTCTTAGAGCCTTCTGTCCTCTAGTGGCTGTGTTTTCTTTGTTCCTGGTGATTTTTAAAAATATCCTGTCTTTGCATAGTTTGGCCTATTCTTGTTCACTGAGTGGTGTGTCTCCTGGCAACAGCACTTCTGCAATTATTCTCTGGAAGTCGATGATGCTATGTAAAGTTTGCCAAAGTTGATCAACCACTAAAATCCATAGAAAGCTGACAAATAACTTGTGCTGTGGAGAAACTCTACCTGACTGACCTCTGAAACTAGCAGATGTGTGAGTGCGTGCTTGTTGTTAACATTTTGGTTTTCACCTATGATTTTGGTGGGCAAACCAGTTGCAGGTCCTTCCTGTCTACGATGTCTCTATGTGCCGCTTGCTGCGTTTCTTTGCTTCCCATTATTCTGCTCAAAATTCTCCAAACGCATCCCTCCCCCCCACCCCCACCCCCACCCCCACCCCCTCCTCTCCATGCGAAAAGTCAGCTCCATGAAAACCATTTCAATCCATTTGAAAAGAAGGAAAACTGTTGACGTCTTAAATGAACCCTGTGTAAGCGTTCCTCCAAACTGACATCCCGTTTCTAACTGCCTGCACAAATTAATGGTGTGAAAACGTTAACGGTGTCCGAATTGTTTTTAATGAAGTGTCATGACAAAAATCTTTGGAAAAAACCCCAAACAGAAACAACACCCAAAGAAAAAAGCAAAAAACCCATAGGGAGACTCCGTCCCTAGCTGTGTGATGATTTTGCAGAGATAATGAATGGCTGATGGTGCGGGTTTTGCCAATGACATCTGAGAATTGTCTCCATGTCTGATGCGAGCGATTTGAAGAAGAGGCACCTGTCACCAGAAAATAGACCTTGTGGTAATGTCTCCTGCTTGTGCCATGAAATCAAACCAGGAATTAGGAAAAACAATGACTCAGGAAAAACAAACTCTCAACTGATTACGTAAGACCTCCGAGAAAGAATTCTGCATGCTTGCAGAGTACAAATTTTCAAATAAAAGATTGCTGAAGTTTCCATGTTCGTAAATAAATAGAGCAAGAGAATCGCAATGTCATTGCCTGCTTTTTGAGAGGTATATTTGTCTCTCTGAATGATTTTTTAAATATAAAGTCAAAACTTCAGAACCACATTTGAAAAAAAAAAGAATTCACCAATCCATAGACAAAATGCATAGCAGTATTGTTCTATGGACTTTGGAAATGCCTCATGATCTCAGCATGGGCACTTTTTCCCGTCCTTGCTGGCCAGTCCTGGGTAAACTGAAGCAGGATGAGACAGATGATAATGTAAGCGATGCAGCAGTGTGTAGCTGCGCATCCCTTCGCTGGTGACCGATGTCCACATGCCAGTTGGTCTGACTGACTGCTTCTGCCCAACTGCCTGCTTCTGCCAAGAGGTTGCTCGCTGTGGTTGACAAGCGGTGTGACTGGCATCTGAATGGTTCCAGGGCTTCCTGTAGCATGGCTAGCTGGAGTTTGTCACACTGCCTCTAGCTTTTGGAAAGAAAGTTACCACACTCAATGTACCTCGATGACGTAGTTTATTTAGTCATCGAGTAGCTTTCGAGGAATTTTTCCTGCTGGTTCCATGCAGGACTTCGGCTCTTTAAGTCAAATGAAAAATATTTGACATTAAACTTGACCTAGATGACGTGGTTTATTTAGTCATCGAGTAGCTATCACCCTGTAAGTCTTCGTGTCTTCAATGTTTCAAGGAAGTCTTTTGAAACATTCTTGGAGTGACTAAATGATTGTTATACGCATGCAGCTAACTCGTAGGTTAACTGTTGGATGAAATAACATCTTTTGTAGGTTGCACTAGCCTATCCTCATCATAAAAGGAAACCTCTCCGGAATGAACCCATTTTGCTCCTAGAATTAGCTCCATTGTAAACAGATACAGAACACCAACAAGAAAAGCCCAGTTTCATCACTGTTCAGGCGGCATCTAATCTAGTGAAGCCGAAGGGATCTGCACATACCAGTTGACTAGGGAAGGAGAGACGCGGCATTGCAATGCGTCATATGGGAAGCCCTGTGATTGAGCGCACGCTCCGAGTGAGTGCTGTAGCATTGGCCACCCTTGGTTGGCCTTGTTGTTGCTGACCCATGTTACTGGCTGTATCCCCGACCAGGTGCTCAAAGCCGACTTCAACAATGATCCGTACCTCCAAACCTTTGGTATCAAAGTCGAATTTGAAATGACCACCCTAGAGGGTCGCGTACTGCCCGCGCCTAAGCTGCAGTATGGCGGCAGGGTAGGACAACGCATTTCTTTTTTTTTTTTCCTCCTCATTCTCTCTCCCCCCCCTCCTGCCCCTCCCCACACATTGGCGGTGTCGTGTGGTGTCTTGTGTGGCTTGTGTCTTGTGTCTGGTGTCTCGTCCCAGGGGCAGGGTTGCACAGTAGGAACGGGGGCTGGTACTCTTGCCTTGGCTGTGTCTGCGAAAGAGTTGACTGGTGTAAGGTCTTGCATGGTGTCCACGAGAGATTGACATGGAGTAGTTAGTGGGTGCTGAAGGGATAAGTGTCATTCAGGTTTTATGAACAGCTTGTCTGTGTATGGGTTGTGGTTAAATTGTAGTTAAGCTCGCATTAGCTGGTGCTGGTTGAATGTGGGAACTTTTGGTGCTTCCTGAATTCGAATTTGGGAATCTCATGTAACAGGTTGTTTACTGTAGAAATGGAACATTTGAACTCTGCTGTGCATGGATATTTATCCTGGATGTTTATTGAGATGGGATGCAGAGATCACTACAACAGGAAATGCATCGGAAAAACCCCAAGAACACCACATACAGGAAGACTGTGAAGGAGGGTACCTCCTCCTCCCCCTCTGTGCCACCCTGGTGTGCACCCTGTCAGTTTGTCCTGCATGAGTTGTGTGCTTGGCATGGGCTGTCACTGTGTGGCCGTTCACTTGCGTCCACTCTAGCTGTCCTCTGTATCCACACTGTCATCCTGCATCTGTCTCTAGTTGTCCACTGTCCACTGTCGATCCAGTCCTGTCATCCACCCTTCCTTACTGGTCTGCCCATGTCTGACTGACTTGTGTTGCCCCCGTCTTGTTGGATCAGGTTCGGAAAGCAAATTTCAACGCGGATGCATACCTGCAAACTTTCGGCATCAGCATAAGCCCGAACATGGTTGAGGTTAATGGACGAGTAATACAGCCTCCAAAATTGCAATATGGAGGAAGGGTAA
>JAWQFJ010009044.1:0-45000 GCA_034096865.1 Theodoxus fluviatilis | reverse complement strand
ACCGTTAAAAGAAAAGTTATTGTAAGGATTTGGTTGTGCTTAGTATTTTTTACTCTTGTCTCCATCTGTCTCTTTTCTTTCCACTGCTTCACTTCTCCATCTTCAATGGTGTTTTTGTCTGTCCATCCTCTCTCTCTCTCTCTCTCTCTCTCTCTCTCTCTCTCTCTCTCTCTCTCTCTCTCTCTCTCTCTCTCTCTCTCTCTCTCTCTCTCTCTCTCTCTCTCTCCTCCCCCCCCCCTCTTTCTGCCTCTTCCACTGCATATCTGCACACCTGAAGTAGCCATGATCTATGCGTAACACATTTTTACTTGTCTTACATATTAGAAAACCTATTGTGACCCCTCTGAATATGATGATTGGCGGCAGACCAAGGCGCAGGCCGTGCCCAATCAAGGAGTGTGGGACATGCGAGGCAAGCAGTTCTACCAGGGCATTGAAATCAGAGTGTGGGCTATCGCTTGCTTCGCTCCTCAACGCACCGTGAGGGAGGATGCACTGAGGTAAGTGCTTGTTGTCTGTCCTCACCCTCTTCACCGCAGCAGTCCTGCTGTACCCCGAAAAAAAAGAATTCCCAGAACATGTGAGAAGGATTGGGAAGGGAATTGGGGTTGAGGGCCTGCATATTTTTGGAAAAAATTCCGAAGCCAGGCGCCAAGTATGAGTCATAATGAAAATACGGGACGAGTGAATAACACTTTTATGATATAATTTGGGCAAAGTGTGCAGATGAGAGAAACGTCGTTTTCTATTTTAAACATCCCTATCATAAGAGCAACTCCATTGCTGGGTTCAAGTTGCAGAAATTGGAACAACATCATACGGACACAGGATCTGGGCTTTTTTAGAGGGCCTGCTTGTTTTCATAGATTCTGAGCTATTCTACTTCTAGTATTACCATTTTTCTATGCCTGCTATCTGAGCCTCACATCTGAGCATCACAAGAAAGATGATTATTTTCTATGTGAGGGAAATATGTTATCAAGAGAAAGAAAGTAAAACTTGTCTGATAGAAAAGAAATATTTTAATAATTTAATTCTTATTCAAAGTACCTGTTAAATTTCACAAGGTTGCCTCTCTTTACATGGGGTGAAGCAAGTGTCAACTTCTTGCATACAAATCCTAATGCAGGCGCTCAACCCCTCGTTACACAGGTTTTTTCCGACAATTTTGAAAAATGACCATGAAAAAAGTCCTATACCCAGAGACTTGAACTTTGTATCACTTGAAAGAGTATTGTTTTCTCGTGCAAAATCAAAAGACATTCAAACAAGTCAATATCATCCCACAGCATGCTATGAGAACACACAAATCATGTGTGTTCACTTTCTGACTTGTTATTTTTACTTGCGCTATCGGCAAATCAACCAGTGATTCATTTAAACCATCATCACATTCACTCTGTCTTTCATATTCACCCATCAAAATATCTTCTACATCTGATCCTTCTTCAATATTCACTTCTAAAACTTCTTCCAAACACAAGCAACATGAACGAGATCGACTGGGTGCCTTTTTGACGAGGATGTAAACAAACTTAGGGTGCGTGTACTTCGAGCCCAATTCTGACTTTTGTAATACAATTATTGACAAGGGAAATCACTCTGATATCAAAATAAGCCAACAAGAGTTGTGTCTCTTGAGTAATGCATCTGTTTACGGAAATTTGTAATAGATTGGTCGCACAGATGCTGTGCAACGCGTAACGAGGGAACGCCTCCCTGTCGCACAGCATTTGTGGGACCCGTATCCAATGAGTTAACCTTTAGAACGCTGTGGGCTGATGCATCCGCCATGAGCTTTCTTTCCTGAACAGCTGCGGGCAGATCTATCTGCCTGAACAATAGGGCCTATTTATAGAGACGGTATGTAAGAGTAGCGGGACTTTGAGAGCTCTTTCAACAGTGGAGTACACGTAAGAGACCTAGATTTCGCAACTGCTTGCGCCATTTCCACTTTTTGAACGATTTGGATTTTTCTGCAAATTGTTTTCGTGTGATCGTTCGACACATTTCGAGTTTAGTTTACGTCATCATGGGATAGGAGGTATTGTCAAATTTTTCTTTGATTCTGACTTGGATAGGACTTTTTGGGGTTTGAGGAAAAAGATCTCTTAAAGAGGGAGCGTAGTGACCAAGAGTCAATCGTAGTGCCTGATTCTGAAGTTTCAGCGTGTGAGGAAGAAATTCCGACGATTGCTCCAAACAGATATGACCATCACTGGTTACCATCGATTACTGTTGAGCCTGGCCCAGCTTTAGTTACCGATGGACTGTCTGAGATGGAATATTTTGGTTTGTTTTTCACTGACGAGGTCTTCGATCTCATTGTCGAAGAAATGAACCCATACCAGGCTCAGATGTTGTCAAAGAACAGAGAGGAAGTGGGAGAACATTCTCGCCTTTGACAATGGGTGCTGGTGACAAGAACCAACATCAAAGCAGCCCTCTCTTACCAAATGTTAGTGGATACTAGATGGAGTACAATTTCAAGTAATGAATACTGTCTTTGTATCAGTGTTCCTGCATTGCCAGGTAGCATTTTCTGATAACTTTCAAGGTTGCCTGCACTCATTTTCTTCACAAAGAGTAACATTTGTAGAGATTCAGGAATAACAGCAAGCTGCAAACTATGTACGGTAAGCTCTGATTTTTGTTATCCACATTTTAAATATTTTTTGGTGAGTTTGCCTTCCTATTTGGCTGAATTTTTGTGATTGCATCAAAAAGAGCATGGAATTTTCTGTTAGAACACCAAAAATAATTATTTTTGGTTTTTAATACAGAAATTTTCATGTAATTTCAAACTAAAGAAGGGTTGTTTTTCCTGAAAGTTGGAAAAATAATCTCGCTGTTGGGGGAAGAAAGGCCCAAAATAGCTGGCCTTCTCAAGGTTAAGCAAAGTGCTGAGGTGGAATGCATACTTTGATAAATTTGAACAGGACTTCTTTCTTGATATGTTGTCTCTATGCCAAGTATTGGAAGATGAAATGTCTGGATGTGCATCTGTTGATTTGTGTAACTTTTCCCATTTCTGTCTATCCATCTGTTCATGGGCAGCTCAGTGGGAAAATTCAGAGCATGAATTATCCCTAGCATTGAATAGCTGATCTGTCATGTGGATGAAGTGACTTGATTGTTTTAGCAAACACGCTCAGTTTAATTGAAGGTGTGTGTGTGTGTGTGTGTGTGTGTGTGTGTGTGTGTGTGTGTGTGTGTGTGTTGTTTTGGGGGTTTGGTATGATTTGTTTATTATTTTTAATTAAGATAACATGGCATGCACTTTAACTTCCCTGGCAGTTGTTAGGACCTTTGGCTCTTACCTGGCTCTCTGTTCATATTTCATACGCAGAATGGCCTGTGGAAAAAGTTTCTCACACGCGCGCGCACACACATACTCACGCACGCATGCGCACACGCACACACACACACACACACACAAACACACACACACACACACACACACACACACACACACACACACCAAAGAAAAGTTCAAAGTGCATCATTCAACAAAAGGAAAGAACAGGGACTTGTTCAAATGTGAAGTATCAGTTCTATGTAGCAACTCATGACCTCTGCCGGGAGGTAAAACCACTTCACTCCCCTGCTTCAGAAACTTCACCCAGTCTCTGCAGAGAATCTCAAACGACGCAGGCATGCCCATCATGGGCCAGCCCTGCTTCTGCAAGTACGCCACTGGCCCTGACCAGGTGGAGCCCATGTTCCGCTATTTGAAGAACACCTACCAGGGCTTGCAGCTCATCGTGGTGGTCCTGCCTGGAAAGACGCCCGTCTACGGTGGGTGGTCACCAGATAGATGGAATGAGATGGGAGCTGAATCAAACAGGTGTGAGGATTCCCGAGAGGTCTTTGGTGAAAGACTTGGGCCCCTCTGTTATGATGATGATGATAGATGTTGATGATGATGATGATGATGACGGTAGTGATGTGGTGGTGATGAAATAAGGCTATAGTAAAGATCATACTGGTGAAGACAGAGTGAAATGGGTATCCGTGAGGGCAGAGTTGGAAAATTGTGAAAGCCAACTTTGGCACGGTCATCTGCAGCCTGGTTGCATGTTCTCTAGGGAGTTGAGATGGTGTTGGAGTGATAAGAAGAGGTAGCTCAATGACCAGGGGGTAAATGTGTGTGGTTTGAGCACATCAATGGGTGGAAAAGTCGCAATATAAAAAAGAGGACCTTTACCTTTAATGACAATAGTGACTGTGGTGATGAATGTGATGATGACAGAAATAACAAGATGGCTGCTGTAGCCTTGAAGATAGAATACCCAGAAGACGACAGATGGTGATAATGAAGATGATGATGGCATAAGAAAATTTCCTTATGACTCCCCCTTAGGACATATTGCATTATGGAATAGCTATTGACAAATGAAATTGACTAAGCTTTCTTGAGATTAAAGAGCATGCCCTGGATGCACTCAGGAGTGAACGTGGGTGTTGTGCGTCCATTTCAGCTGAGGTGAAGCGTGTTGGAGACATCCTGTTCGGTCTGGCCACACAGTGTGTGCAGGCAAAGAACGTCAACAAGACAACACCCCAGACGCTGTCCAACCTCTGCCTGAAGATCAACGTCAAGCTGGGAGGAATAAACAGCATCCTGCTGCCAAGCGTTCGGTAAGATTGGGGTCTTGGTAGGTGTCTGTGGCGAGTCAACTTTCAGGTGTAGATGGAGGTGGTCCAGATTGGTCCAGCCCATGCCAGTCTGAACCAGTCTGTATTGGTCCATTCTTGTCTGAGCTGATCTATTCTGGTCTTGACTGGCACGTTCTGCCAGTGCCTGTCCACCCTGATCAGCACTGGTCAGTCGGTGTCCTTGGTCACTGTATGACCACCTTTGGCCCTTGCTGGACTGTGTCCGCCATGAGTTGCAAAGCACTTGAGAGAGTACTTGCAGTTTCACATTGTGTTGGCTTGACTGAATTCGGCCTCTGCCAAAGTAATTTGGTTTTTGAGGAATTGGTCATGTAAATTTAAATTCTTTTCATACTTGCATATATTACCAGTGCCTATCCTTTAAATCTCATCACTGCCAAACTGCATCCTTGCTGCCATCCCCACACTCCTCCTTGCTGTCAGTGAAGATGTGGGCTAGCTCTTGAGATCAGCTTTTCAAACTCGGTGTTTTGAATTCAGCAACCATGTGACAAACAACGGGCATCTCTGCCGGAGGGTCCCCACATGACTGCAAACATTTAGAACAGTGAGTTCGAGGAGGAAAACATGGAGGGAGTAGCCGCAGCTCAGCTGGGGGCAAAGGGTGCTGTGGAAATGTTGGCAAGAGGCAGAGATGGCAGTATGGGACATGGCACACTAGAGGAGGATTGAACCACCATCATTGGGGTAAGTGGCTGTTTTCTCCATGGGAAGAGGTAGCATTCTTGTGATGTCCTCCTGTTCTTTGCAGCCCACAGGTCTATCGAGAGCCACTCATTTTCCTGGGTGCAAGCGTGACTCACCCTCCCGCCAGTGGTAGGTCGCAGCCCTCCATCGCTGCTGTAAGTGACCCCCTCCGGGGCTTTTTACCCCCTGCCTCGCCTGGGGGCCCCCCACCCACTTCAGCCAATCAAAGACTGCAACAGGAAGCATTAGAAGCATGCAAGGTTTTCAGAAAAGTGGTCAAGGGAAGTAACGTGCTGTGAGTTCTAGCGCAGAAATATCCTAGATGTTGTCCAAGGAGAAATGTTGGTTTGAGGTCATAAGAAAGGATTACCAGTAACTAAAGGATGCTTAGAGGATTTATTGGTTTCTGAAGCCGACTGATAAAACAGGTTTTCATTGTGCCTGGTGCATAGCCAAGAGAACTGTTCTTACTCTCTGTTGAGATGGCCAGGGATCTATCATTGATGATGGTCAGTGGCACTACCCACATGAGCTCTCTGCTGTCAAAGCTATTGGAAAGACATGTTTACTAGAACCCTGGCCTCTCAGCTTTGAGATGGCCAGGGATCTTTCATTGATGATGGTCAGTGGCACTACCCACATGAGCTCTCTGCTGTCAAGGCTATTGGAAAGACATGTTCACTAGGACCCTGGCCTCTCAGCTTTGGGACAAAGTCTCAGTGCCAGGCAAATATGAAAATGAAGAGTTATCTTTGAAACACATGCATTGGCTGCACAGCCATTGCTGTGTAGCTGCACTTATCATTGGCTCACTTTGCCCCAGAAGTAGTGTTGTTCAGAGGCAGAGGCAATTTTAATCGTTGATTAGACATGCTGGCCAAGTTACCCAGGATGGTAGTCTGGTGTGATCAGGTGCACAGGGCAGTTGTCAAAGGCGGTTAGACATACTCATGGCTGATATAGCCGCAGAGATAGTACCACATGATTCGTTGCAAAGAGGCAGTCAGTATTGGTGGCTTATTGTGCCAAAGTGAGCATCATCTGGTTTAGCCACATAGTTACCCAGTGTTCTGGTACCAAGAGCAGCTAGGATCCATGGCCGATTGTGCCTTAGCAAATAAAGTCGGTGATTGGCTGGGGATGAAGGGGTGAGGAGGCAGCCCAGAGTGGAGACTAGGGTTTCCTCATTCAGCTCCTTGGAATGTTGCCATTGGAACTTTCTCTTTCAGCCCCGGTGTCTTCCGGGAACCCATCATTTTCCTTGGCGCCGATGTTACGCATCCCCCAGCTGGAGATACCTCTAAACCCTCTATCGCAGCAGTAAGTCTCTGCTATCGCATGGAATAACACCTCTACCACACATCTGGAACTAGGAGTCCCTAGCTCAGCCCAGTCTAACCTAGGCTAGCTAGACCGCGTGGCCCAGTACTCAGTGGGTAGGGGTAGCTTATTTTGTAAGTACAGCGTGGAAAGGTAGGAACAGATTGCCACTTGTATGAGAGTTGCCAAGTGGTTGTAAAAGTTTGATGCAGGACTGTCACAAGTTAGATTGTGTGACATTAGCAATACTTTTTTAGTTGTCATAAAAGTGTGATTCATAAATTAACTCTTTGCAGGAAAGATAGGACTTGAAGTTGTGCAACAGGGCACTGTTGATCAAAGAAAGAACTTGGTGGAGTGGAAAGTTTAGAAAAAACTCTATAAATGGTTGAGAATCCAAGAGATGCTGACCTATGAACAGAATATGCAAAGAAAGACCCTGAGTATCAAATGGAATTATTGCGCAAGAATCAAGTCCTGTACATAACTGAAGTCACCGTGTTTCTTTAAAGGTGAAACTTCAACCAGCAGATGAACTTTGGTTTTACAGAGTATGAATGGAAAAAATGTACGCTGTACTTGCATGTATAGAGCATTGAAAAAAGCAGTGAGTTGTGGTATTGGAAATTGTCATTTGAGCTCCGATGAATAAAGAAGACGCAACAGGAAACTAACGTAGGCGTCAGATCAGTGGAAAGCTAACAAGGTGCATGCACAGGTATTTAGTAGCATAGGTGAATGATATCTGATATGAGCATGGTATCGTGCAGAAATGTGAAGTCATTTCCTTGCTTAATGCCTAATGTGCATGTCTTTCAGCTAAAAGTACAATATTCAGTTATCTTTAATGATTTCATTGAAAAATGTGTAACGTGTGTCACCCATTAACCCCCCTAAAATGAAAGATCTCAATGAAGAGGAGAGAATTTTGAAGTAAATCCAAGAAGACTAATGAAGGGGTGTAGTGGGTGGTAGAAGTTGCTCCCCCATGCTGATACGCAGTGAACATCTAGAAGCACGGTACATTCGTCAGATGTGGCATCACCCATGAAGCCATCCTCAGTACCCTTAGGTAGACTTAATCCAAGCACAAAAGTGAGTTGGTGTAATCCAAAACAGAACAATCAACAGTAGTCCTCTAGAATGGTGCCAGACAGACTGCTCATGTTACTGGATGTAGCCGACAGCCTTTATGCATGGCATGACATGGCAATCCAGCAAGAATTGGGTCTGAAAGAACAATCAAGAATGGACTAAACTAGCATCCTGTAGTGATGACCCCCATGGTGTGTGCTTGCTGAAGCTTCTGGTAGAGTAGATTCCCTGCTTAGTTGCCCCTTGCCCGCTAAACTGTAGACACAGCAAACCCCAGTGTAGCAGTGCACTGAGCCAGACCAAAAGCACAGCCAGTCCCAGAGTTGGTTCCAGATTGACTCCACTAATCTTGTCTGCCCCCCCTCCCTTTCCCCTTTGAGTGAGAGTTGCCAGACTCTCTCTTGTCTTGCCGCCCTGGCCGGCCAGTGCCTCCATTTAGTGGGACACTGGTTTGCTGTGTTCTGTTTGGTTTTGCTGCTTGGCTTTTTTGTTTGCCCATGGACTGCTGACTTCCCAAGCTTTGGTGTCTTGTGCACCTTGAGGGGTGATTTCTTTTGTTTGTTTTTGTTTGTTGTTGTTTTGTGATGGACCCTTCTCTTGACTGACTAATCTATACTTCTGTTTGAAAAGACTGCCTTGTTCCACCTCTGCAACACCTCCTCAGATGGTCGTTGAGAAGCACGTCTTGCAGCCCTTCCTGACCTGAAAAAAGTGTTATGTTGCCTTTTGCTTTGATGTGTGAGTGCTTGTGGTTTCTGAATTTCCTGGTTTGCTGAATTGCTTGTCTGTAGTCTGGCCCATTTGACTGTGGACTGCCTGCTTGTAGGGAGAGTTGCTCGTAGTTTTATCTCTTGTGCATCATCACCATGTACTCCATTTGACTGTGGACTGCCTGCTTGTAGAGAGAGTTGCTCGTAGTTTTATCTCTTGTGCATCATCACCATGTACTCCGAATTTACTCACAATTTCAGTCTCTTATAACATGTCACTGTTTGGGTCAAAGTAAAAGCGATTTTATGTGCATCCTGTTGGTGCTCTGTATGCAACATGTTCCTTTTTCCGGCATGGCATGCTGATTAGGACAGAAAAAACCTGAAATCAATGAGGAATGATCTTTCTCTCCTCTGACAAGGAGTCTGTCTTTTTTAAAGGAGAAAAAAAAGCCTTTGAATCATGTATGATATGTGTAACCTCTCGCATTGTTCCACAGCATTGTCATCAGGATGGTTGTGTCCTCAGGAAGGAGGACTCCACGGTTGTTTTTCCAGCTGTCTAGTGTGCTGTGGTCATCTCATCCGTCGTGGCATGGTTCTTGGTGTCAGTTCCAGGGCAGTTGGTCTGGCTGAACTTGAACTTTTTTGATGCCCTCTGGAGGCCCGAATCTTTTCCCATCTCCTACAGGCTGACGGCTCGGTATTCTGAATTTGGTCATGTCACCGGTGTTTGAGGCACCTGTACAGTCAATGGCTGAGTGGTCAGTCCAGCCAGCCTTTTCACATACAGTACTTCAAAACATTGAAGCAGGCGTTTTCCTTGTAAATATATCACTGTGGTCAGTCCAGCCAGCCTTGCACACATACAGGACTTCAACATATCGAAGCAGGCATTTTTATTGAAAATATAGCACAGAACCTGAAACTGTCCATGTTGGCCGTAAATGATTGTTTCTGTCTTTGGATGCCACTTGACCATGCTGATGTGCAGCATCCTCATGGTGGCAACTTCTCCTTATCTGTTGGGCCAGAAAATCTTGCATTTAGACTAGATTATGATATGTATGACCTGTATGCACCCTCTGTGTATATGTCAAATCTTCTTAAGTCTGTTAGACCACTCAACATGGAAAATATCATTTCATGTTTAGAATAAATAATTTTACCACAGTGGACTGCCTAGAATAAACTTCATATATGCATCTTTACTTTCATGGGGAAGAACTTGAATCATCAATTAAGGCTTTTGCACATGTGCATGCATGCATGGACACGCTCGCGTGCAAACACGCACACCTGCGAACACACACACACACACACACACACACACACACACACAATCAGTTTTAACATACAGAGCCAAAGCCCATACATTTACGTATATGCACATACACTCATTTGTATGTACAGATAAGTGCTAAAAGCCGAGCGCGCCCCCCCCCCCCCCCCCCCCCCCCCCCCCCCCCCAAGTAAAAATTGTGTGATGGTAACCTGACCAACCCCCACTCGTTTTTGTGTGCCCACTCTTCAACTTTTTGTTGGTCATGTAAAGAAAAGAAAAAATTGACAATAAACATTGAACTGTGCACTGTCCCAACAGCCAATTTTGCTATGTGAGCACCCGAGGAGTCCACTAATTTAGTTTTTAAAAGCATTTTCAGTGACAGAAAATTTTGTTTATGTTCAATCTGGCCTCTTTTTTTTTTTGGGGGGGGGGGGGGGGGGGGGTGAGGTGGCTGGGGTTGGTTTTGTTTTGCCATGTTACCATAACCACAACTTTTTTCTTTGGTGCCTAACATTCCATTATTCCTGCTGTTTCCTTACACTCCACAGTTATGTGGTCTGCACGCCTTGCTATCAGGAGGAACAAGGCCTGAGAGATAGAACTTGGACTGTGGTGATAGGACTGCATGCCTTGCTATCAGGAGGAACAAGGCCTGAGAGATAGAACTTGGTCTGTGGTGATAGGACTGCACGCCTTGCTATCAGGAGGAACAAGGCCTGAGTGATAGAACTTGGTCTGTGGTGATAGGACTGCATGTTCTGCTATCAGGAGGAACAAGGCCTGAGAGATAGAACTTGGTCTGTGGTGATAGGACTGCACGCCTTGCTATCAGGAGGAACAAGGCCTGAGAGATAGAACTTGGTCTGTGGTGATAGGTCTGCATGCCTTGCTATCAGGAGGAACAAGGCCTGAGTGCTAGAACTTGGTCTGTGGTGATAGGACTGCACGCCTTGCTATCAGGAGGAACAAGGCCTGAGAGATAGAACTTGGTCTGTGGTGATAGGACTGCACGCCTTGCTATCAGGAGGAACAAGGCCTGAGTGCTAGAACTTGGTCTGTGGTGATAGGACTGCACGCCTTGCTATCAGGAGGAACAAGGCCTGAGTGATAGAACTTGGTCTGTGGTGATAGGACTGCATGTTCTGCTATCAGGAGGAACAAGGCCTGAGAGATAGAACTTGGTCTGTGGTGATAGGACTGCACGCCTTGCTATCAGGAGGAACAAGGCCTGAGAGATAGAACTTGGTCTGTGGTGATAGGTCTGCATGCCTTGCTATCAGGAGGAACAAGGCCTGAGTGCTAGAACTTGGTCTGTGGTGATAGGACTGCACGCCTTGCTATCAGGAGGAACAAGGCCTGAGAGATAGAACTTGGTCTGTGGTGATAGGACTGCACGCCTTGCTATCAGGAGGAACAAGGCCTGAGTGCTAGAACTTGGTCTGTGGTGATAGGACTGCACGCCTTGCTATCAGGAGGAACAAGGCCTGAGTGATAGAACTTGGTCTGTGGTGATAGGACTGCACGCCTTGCTATCAGGAGGAACAAGGCCTGAGTGTTATAACTTGGTCTGTGGTGATAGGTCTGCATGCCTTGCTATCAGGAGGAACAAGGCCTGAGTGCTAGAACTTGGTCTGTGGTGATAGGTCTGCATGCCTTGCTATCAGGAGGAACAAGGCCTGAGTGCCAGAACTTGGTCTGTGGTGATAGGTCTGCATGTTCTGCTATTCTGCCTTGCCCTCCCTCCCTCATCATACGTACTGCTCACACAGCGTGCCTCAAGCTCCTCACCCATCCCTAGTCCTTTCCACCCTCTTGCATCCTGCCCTTGTGCATGCTCCACACCGCATTACAAATTTACATGGCAGTAACTGCTCATGTAAAGTTGTGTGAGTTGACTGTGGGTATTCCCAGAGGTAACTCTTGCATGAAAGCACATAGATATGAGACCAGCCACGACAAAACCAGTGCTAAGTCGCGCGGCCCTCTCTTGCGCTAAGTCTGAGAAAAGGCAGGGAGGGTCAATCTGGGTGATTTTCACTTTTTGATAAAAATAGATTCTACATGGTTCAAACTATCATGCCAGTAAAGGAAACATGTTGAAGAATTATATTTTGATGGTAAAATAAAGACTGTTGTGTTATGTATTGTTTCAAAAGCTCCCTGTAATTAGCGTTAATTGCCTCATTTTAGCTGCAATAAACACACCTAAACCCTTGCAGAACCCCTTCATGTTATATACTGTTAGAAAGGCCACTCTCTCGGCATTCCCGCTCTGTGGATGTCAAAGAAAAATAAGGTCAGCTATTTTTTGCAACAGAGTTTGAAATACTGTTGCTAAGGTGTTTATGTCTGAAGAGGGTAAATCTTCTGAGGCCGTTTTTTCAAAATGACCGCTGCTTCAGTACCCAACTTGAAATGCCTGTAACTCCTATTCTAATTAACTCACACTGTTCATTTTTATATAAAAACAAACAGAAATGAATGCAGAATTCAAAAATATTAAAACCCTATTTTGTCCAAAAATCGACTTAGCACTGGTTTTGTCGTGGCTGGTCACATATGATATGACCTTTTTACAAATGATGCTTCCTGTAAATTATTTCAACCATATTAGCAGTGGAGACAAAATGTCAGTGTGATAGAAGAAGAAGTCTTCCATTTGAAAGACACAAAAAGCTTCTGGCTTTTTGTCGTAACAATAAGTTTACTTAGCCGTAGTTTACTCTGTCCGAGCAGTGCTGTTGAAGATGAAAGGATTTAGAGCACCGTGCTGCAATAAGCACACTACCATGCAGGGCTGTTTACTTCCCACTAGATTGGGCCACCGATTAGGAATGATCTGTCGCAAAGTAAAGATGAAATTTTGAATCTATGCCACGGTAAACATGGTCTGTGAGGTTGAAATTTGGATATATTTTGCCTCTGCCAAAGTGGACTTTTTTTTTTACCCTGACAGAAAACAAAGTCAGTTACCCAAATGATTGTTATTTAGCTGGCAATGCCTACTGCTGCTGCCGATGAAGGGTTAAGTTTTCCACGAAACCAGATCCTAGCTGAGGGAAAGGATGCACAAGTGTTTCCTGTCATTTGGGTGATTTCTTCTTCTTCTTATTTTCACGAAATACTCTGGTCCTTTGTGTGGTCTTAATGCGATTCTTGTGATTTGTGAAGTGTTTTTGACTGGCATGTCTGCACTGGGCTGTCAGGTGTCCTCACCAAGGGGGATGCTTCAGGGAGTCCCTACGAGACATGGACGTTGTGCATTCCCAGTCAGTTGTCTCCGTGATATTTGGACTCATTTTCTCTATTTCTGTTGGGAAAAGTTACAGGCACTGTGCCCTGACGTCTCACTATTCCGGCACTTTTGCACCGCTGTTGTGATTTGAGATGGATTTAGTGGTTTGCTGTGTGCTGACTCACCTTTTCTGGTGCATCGTCTCACCTCTGGCCTGATGACATGGGCATTGCTGTTTTGGTGTAGTGTTCTTTGTGTGTGTGTGTGTGTGTGCATGTGTTTGTGTGCGCATGTATGTGTGTTTGTATTTGTGTGTGTGTGTGTGTGTGTGTGTGTGTGTGTGAGTTCGAGTCTGTATGAGTGAGAGTGAAGGAGAGGAGAGAGAGAGAGATCATGCATAAGTTTAAAACATCTATCTCTTATTTGGTCATTAAGGAAGCTGGTGACAGCTGCAGAAGTAGATATTCATTGCATTGGGATGCACACCTTTACAGAAATAAAGTATATTTGGATGGTTTGAAACTGTCCTTGTAGCTGATGTAATGACATCCTATGACAGTAACGGCAGTGCATCTGACCTTTGCTTCTTGCTATGTACTGTAGGACAGAACACAACAAAGACCTTGAAATAAGACAGAAAAATATTGGAACAATTATGGTGCCTAAGATTGACACTTGGCTGCTCGTAGATGGTTGAGGTTTAACTTTGTTTTTACAGCATGGAGCATTAACCTGCTACAAGTCTTGGCTGGGGCATCTTGATAGTGCTGGAGAGCATGTGTAGTTTCCTTATCCTCTTGGAGTTGCATCTCCAGGCTGGGCTGTGGAGCCTTCTTGGCCCTAGTGGGAAATTCTGGATGGAGGCCCGGCATTTGGATCGCATGCCAGTTTGTGAGGACAAGGCTCTTGTACAAGGAAGGATATATGGTCAGAATTTCAAACAAGCCATTGGTGTGGAATGGAAAGGAAGGGATTGGAAGAATTTGATTAAAGATATTCTTTTTTTTTTTTTAACCCCCTTTAAAAAAACTGGTCAGTCGTTCATTTTACAATTGTTCTCACCCAGGACCTTCTTATAGTTTCTATGCTTGCTGACCTCGGCCATGTGACATCACTGTCCTCTGACATCTCCTCACTCTTCTGCTGTCTGACCTGTACACCTGACCTCGGCCATCTGACATCACTGTCCTCTGATATCTCCTCACTCTTCTGCTGTCTGACCTGTACACCTGCCAGACTCATTACCACCCATTTGTTTTTCCCTGTGCATTCTTCCTTCCCTCTCCTCCCAGTTCTGTGCAGTGGGACCTCCGGTGGCCAGCCTTGGAAGAAATATTAAGAAAATGTGGTCTTATAAGGGGTGGTGTTAACAGAGGTGTTACTTTAGCATGTCAAATAGCTAAGTGAAAAAGAAAAAGGATGGTTTGAGCGCTCACTCAATTCTCTGAGCTCCTTAGTGAAGCATAAGGCTCCAAAGGATCCTTGAATACTTGAGTATGGCAGGGTCTAATATTGGAGTCTCTTTATCTCTGTCTCCCCTCCCCCTCCCTTCCTCCCTCTCTCCCATTTGCTCCCCCTCCTTCCAACTCGCTCTCCCTCCCACCCACCCCTGGAGTTCACCTTCACCTCTGACCTGTCATGCCTTCAACATGGAGTTTTGGGTTGACTTCAAGCCTAGACCTGCACCTGACCTGCTGCTGTGTGTTTCAGGTGGTAGGCAGCATGGATGCCCATCCCAGCCGCTACTCGGCCACAGTCAGGGTGCAGCAGCACCGCCAGGAAATCATCTCTGAGCTGGCCACCATGGTGCGTGACCTCCTCATCCAGTTCTACAGGTCCACCAGATTCAAGCCCACTCGAATCATCTTCTACCGAGATGGGGTCAGCGAGGGACAGTTCACTTCTGTAAGTGTAGAGTGCGCAATGTTCCTTTTGTGTGTGACCCGACCCCACCCCTCCACTCCAATACACTCCACTCCACTCCACTCCACTCCACTCCACCTCCCTCCATCCCTCCCTCCCCCCCACCCCTCCCTCCCCCCCTCCCCTATACGTAGGCTAAAAAATTCAAGGATCTCTCCCTTGTTTATGGTTATGTGTAAGCACTCCTTTAACTCCCTTCATCCCCCCCTCCCCCCTCCTGGTATTGCAGGTGCTGAGCCATGAGCTGCGTGCAGTGCGGGAGGCCTGCATGAAACTTGAAGTGGGCTACCAGCCCGGCATCACCTTCATTGTGGTGCAGAAGCGACACCACACTCGCCTGTTCTGTGCTGAGAAGAAGGACCAGACAGGTCGCAGCGGTAACATCCCAGCTGGCACCACCGTGGATGTGGGGATCACCCACCCCACTGAGTTTGACTTCTACCTCTGCAGCCACGCTGGCATCCAGGTAAGCTCTAGAGCAAGGGGCAGGCTGGCAGTTTGGTGGACAGGGTGACTGAAGGATTTTAGCCCTTGATATAGAGGGGAAAGGTCGCAAAATGTGCTTTCCAAAAATTACCCCAAAATTCAACATGAACACTTTCCTGAAACAATGACGTAAATTTGTTCTTTGTGAGTACGTCAGCTATAGGTTTTGCTATGTTTTGTTGGAGAGTTGTGAGGACGCGTGTGCAAGAATAGGTTAGGTGTCTCGTCCTGGAAAAATAGTGCTTTTCTAGCAGTGCTGACAGATTCCCTGTTATGGCACCAGGGTAAGGGTTCATAGAGAGCAATGCAGTCATTGGCATATGCGTTTGTGTACCAATACAATATGTATTTGTACGTTTACATGCACCCACTGACTTGGATAACATGCACATGCATGCGTTCACATTGTGATCATCATCAGAGGTGCCCAAAATGACAGTGCAGCCCAAATGTGGATGCATGGAGCCTGTCGCAACGAGGGCAGACTACAGCCGTGTCCAAATTGATGAAAACTGCAATCCACCATTATAGCAGATGAGTTATGTTGTAAAAGACAAGCAAACATTTATCTTTGAATAGTTTTACTCTCCAGGAGCATGAACACACAAAGATTGTGAAGGGCAGAGGAAAAGGGACTGATTTTTTGACTCACATGCGAAGCAAAAGTGAGTCTATGTACTCACCTGTTTCGTCCGTCCGGGCGTCCGTTTAGACCTTTAACGTTGGATTTTTCTCGGAGACTATTAACTCTATCAACACCCAATTTCGCATGATGGTGTATGATGACAAAGCCTCCAAAAACATACACAGTGACTTGACCTTGCTTGAAGGTCAAGGTCGCAGGGGCCATAAATGTTGTCTAAGAAACAGTCATTTTTCACATTTTCTCAATTTTCTCTGAAGTTTTTGAGATTGGATACCTCACCTACATATGGTATATAGGGCAAAGTAAGCCCTATCTTTTGATACCAGTTTGGTTGACCTTGCTTCAAGGTCACAGGAGCTCTTCAAAGTTGGATTGTATGCATATTTTGAAGTAAAGTTGTAAACTTGACCCTGAACTATGGAAGATAACTGTTTCAAACTTAAGAATTATGTGGGGCACATGTTATACTTTCATCATGAGACACATTTGGTCACATATCATCAAGGTCAAGGTCACTTTGACCCTTATGAAATGTGACCAAAATGGGGTAGTGAACCACTAAAAGTGACCATAATTTATCTCATAGTAGAAAGTGCCAATAAGCACCATTGTGCTTCCTATGTCTTGAATTAACAGCTTTGTGTTGCATGACCTTGGATGACCTTGACCTTGGGTCAAGGTCACATGTATTTTGGTAGGAAAAATTTGTAAAACATTTCTTAGTGTATAATGTCAATGGTAGGGTTAGTTGTTTGACCTTGAGGGTCACCTGAAGGTCAAGGTCATGCAAAGGTCAAGGTCAAACATGTGAGTCGTATTGGCTTTGCCCTTCTTGTTTTCCCTTAGTATGAATGTAACGATGTAGAAAAGAACTCACTTGCAACAATGTGTGTTAGGTTTTGGGGGGAGGATTTTTGGGTTTGTTTGATTTTTGTCATTTTTCCCCCCCCCAATAGCAGATGCTTTATATGTAAACATTGATGGAGAAAACGTGAATTCACCAACCAACTTTCCATCTGAAATCCTTTTCTTGTATTACTGTTGATATTTTTTTCCAGTGGACCTAATAGAATGTGCATGATTAAATGAATTCCATTGAAATGTCATTCAACTGTTTATTTTGGAAACTTTAATTTAACATAGTACCATCACAAATTCCTTTGAACATGTCACACTGAAGAAACTGAACATTTTCAACTTTCTGAGATGTCTTTGAGTTTGCTGCCTATCTCCCTAATACGCCTTTCTTTTTTCTTTGCAGGGCACGAGTCGCCCCTCCCACTACCATGTGCTGTGGGATGACAACCGATTCACAGCAGATGAGCTGCAGATTCTAACCTACCAGCTATGTCACACATATGTGCGCTGCACTCGCAGCGTCTCCATCCCTGCACCCGCCTACTACGCCCATCTGGTCGCATTCCGCGCTCGGTACCACCTGGTGGAGAAAGAGCATGACAGGTGAGTTGTCTTTCCAGTCTCTGTGTGTGCGTGCGTGCGTGTGTGTGTGTGTGTGTGTGTGTGTGTGTGTGTGTGTGTGTGTGTGAGATGTAGTTACTCTTCAGTGCTCTGTTGTAGGGAGAAGTAGTGAGAGAAAGTAAGTGATGTAGAGATGAGTGAGTATTGGTTGCGCTCCGTTTGTTGTCCACTGATCTTTCTTGAGTGGTGCATCTCATTTGGGGGTTACTTGCACTAGAACTGTTGGTGTTGCCATTTGAACATTTGTGTCGTCTCGTGTAGTCTCCCCTCCACACTCTGTGAGTGTGTCTGGATGGTCTCTGTTTTTCCTCTGTTTTTCCTCTGTTTTTCTGTTTCCTCCTCCTTCTCGGCCATCCTTGTGTGTCTCAGACATGCTACCAGGCCATCTGCAGCCTGGCCCTCTGCCTCCACTTCTCTGTCCCTCTCTGTCCCTCTGTCCCAGTCTCAGTATTGTGTGTCACCACTCTTTCTATCTTTCCGTCTGTGCCCTTTCTCATTCTCCGCGTGCCCATTCCACCTGGGTCGACTCTTAGTCTTTGTTTGTTGCCCTTGACTTACTCATGCAACGATTCATGACTGAGAAGCTCTGTGCAGGGGAGTACAGACAGGAATGGAGTGTGCCTTGTGTAGGGTGGACTTCTGGCCTGTGTCCTCTTCTGCCTTTTCCTCCTTCTCTCCCTCCCTCCCTCCCTCCTTCTCTCCCTCCCTTTTTGCATGCCTGCACTTGAGAATGCTGTTGCTGAGCTGGGTTCCTTTGGTTGAAGTGGCTGTACTGTGGCTGTGGCTGCTGTATGGGTTTGTGTGGAGTGCATGCGCATCCTAAGGGCTGGGTAGGTGATGCTGCAAGTCTGAGAGCGTTGTGTGGTTCATTGTGTGTGAGCATACTCATCCAAGTCATGACTGTATCACTGTGTTCATCATCTCAGGGACATCAGAAGGCATTTGAAGTTTTACCTCAGATCTTGATGTCATATGCCTAGGATTCATCATTGTAGTTGCCTTGTATTATTTGACAGGAGTAATAGTCTTACCATTAAATTTTTCCTTTTTCTTTTTCCCCCCATCATTTCATTAATTTTTGTGTGAAGATCATGCAGTTTGTAAGCAATTGCCATGCAGTGTGTCATGCCTTCTGTAAAATATGAGTATAACTAGTAAGTCTAGGTCAGATGTTTTCTTTTTATTTTGTATGTGAAATTATGTATTGAGTTTTAATCATGTAAAAAAAAATTTAATTTAATTTTACAATGTGTGCTGAAGACAAAGTGTATAATCTCATGTTGAACATCATGCCTGTTGATTTGTTCATGAAAATTTGGCTCTGTGTGGAAAACAAGCTCTGTGTGTGTGTGTGTGTGTGTGTGTGTGTGTGTGTGTGTGTGTGTGTGTGTGTGTGTGTGTGTGTGTGTGTGTGTGTGTGTGTGTGTGTGTTTGAAAATTTGAAAGTGTGTGGTGCCTGGCTGCTTGAAGGGAATGTTGCTGTGCTGGTTCTATTTGCTGGCATGTCCATCTGAGCTTTCGCCTTTCACCAGCCATCAACTCCAGCATTTGTCAGTCAGTCAGTCTGTCTGTCTGTCTGTCTGTCTTGTCAGCCACGGGCACCTGGTAGTCCTACCTCACATCTGAGCATATTGACTGGGCTCGTGCTCCCAGCTTCTGGTCTGAGGTCCAACATACTCTCACCTAACACTTTTGTCATTTGGGAAAGCTCTTGACATTTCTGTAGACTCATTTTGGACTATTGCATCATTGCCAACAGAAAAAAGTGTGTGTGTGGTTTTTTTCTTCTTCTTTTTCATGTGGAAACAAGAGAAATGTCTCAAAGTTTGTTGAAACTCAATTGGGATATTTGGAAATTAAAGCATGTATTTTGTGTGTGTCCCCCCCAAAATTATTGCTGTAAAGCTATTACAGTGACAATCTGTTTCATTCTGAAAATCTTCAAAAAGAACTTTCATGCACTTTTTAGGAAATGAAGAACTTCTGTGCTCTCCCAGTGACTGAAATGGTGTGGATGCACCTGTCAGCAAAATGCTCAGAGATGGGAGATGTATTGCCTCCATTTGTACTGTTCACTGTCAGCAAATTGCTCAGAGATGGGAGATGTATTGCCTCCATTTGTACTGTTCACTGGAAGAATGTTTACAGTTGTCAGGCACTAGAAGTGTAAATGAAAGTGCTAGACTGTTCTCTTTGTGTAAGATGTCAGTAGTGTGACAGAATTTGTACCAGTGCTCTTTTTCCCATCACATTCAGTATTGCTGCCTGTGGGTAGTTTGTAAATCAAGGAGTGAAAGGACATCATAGATGTGCAACTGGATGATGATAAAATTATTAAAAGACATCATTGCATTGACTGACAAAATATAGACAAATGCCAACTTGTTGTTATGAGATCTGTTGATCAGAGATGTACCACTGCCTCTATATTGGTACTAGTATATGTTGTTCACTGTTTTGACATGTCAAGGAAAGTGGTGTTCTGATATGGTTCCACTTTCTGCTGACATCTGTAATTGTGAGCTGTACTTTTTCGTGTGATGAAATAACCTGTTGCAATATATTTGGTGAATGAAATTATGAAAATCTCCAAAGTAATGGTGATGTGCATAGCAGTGGCAAACATTTAGTCTGCCTTGTCAGATGATGTCTCTTAATTTTCTTCCTGATTTGAGGCAATGGCATTGTCATTGTCATTTTCTATCACAGCAGTGAAATTGCATTACAAGAAGTGCCATTTTCTATCCCAGCACTGAAATTGGAGTTGCACCTCTGATTGGCAGTGTTGCAGCTTTGAGCCTGAAGCAACCTTACTTAGACTGTTGTCATCTTGCATTGCAAACATTTTGTATTGAAGAGAGAGAAAGAGTGAGAGCACTCAATGAGACCTGATTATTCTTTTTCCCATCAATTTCAGTGAGACCATGACGTACAAGTAAGTTGTCACTTCTGCATAATAGTAGCCACCTCTATGATATTAATCCTGGTGCCTATCAAAACGGTTATCCTGCCTCCCCGAACTTCTCTCTGCACAAAGTACACGCCCTGGCCATCAAAAGCTGAGCATAGGACCTGAGGTTGCACTGCTGCTTTCCTGACCTTAGCAAGAGCAGCATCTTCCTCAATCAAGCAACCAGGGCTTAGTTGTGTCTGAATGTAAACTTGCTCCATCCTGGGTGCATTGTTTGCAAGCGCAGACCTTACCTTCCTCTGAACTGAAACTGCTTTGAAGTCGGCAATGCCTCTGTGAGTGGGACCAGTGATCCTGACCTGGGTATATGCCAGATTTGCAGTGTGGAAAAGTGGCATGGGAAAAAGTGGAAGCACATTTCACTGACAAGAAATGAAAGAGCCGAGTTGCTGAGGATGTCTTGGTCCCCTGGAAGGAGAAACGAGGTAGAGGCTAGAGGTTGGGAGAAACAGTGTTTGGCAAATGTCTAATTCACCTCATGATATCAGGGGGTGACATTTCATGCTTGTAAATTACTTAAACCTAGAGCCTCCTTATTGAAAGTTCAGTCCTGCAGACTGCTCTGTAACTGCTATGAAGAAAGACGCCAAGCTCTTGGAAATCATTGATCACCAGAGTCCTTCATGGAAGAATTGGGGACAAGACACCATGGTGTAATAGAAATAGCCTGTAAAGTAAACTGGCTTGGAACAGCTTCTCTAACGATAGGTCTGTGTTGCAACCTGAGTAACACTGCTTACCTCTGCCTGTGTGGGTCCCCTGTGGTGAGGCGTGGACTGCCTAGGTATAACCCTTCACCCGCACTGCGGAGCTTTGCCCATCTCTTCCTCTGCGTGTGCTTGCGTGTGTGTGTGCAACATGTGTGTGTGCAACATGTGTGTCCATGCCTTCACATGTCCTTTGCTTCCACCATGGTACTGAGAGCTGGAAGGGCATGAACTAGGTCAGCTCCAGAATTGCTTGGAGATGTAACAGTTTACTGCCCCGTAATGTCTCTCTCCATCTACATGACCATTTTGCTGCCTGTTACATTCTGCTCTAGTGGTCCTCTTCCTGCTGTGCTAAATTTAGTGCTTGCTCTCCTTCCAGATTTAACGCAGTAGGTCAAGTGTATCTGCATTGAAAAGCTGGTGGTGGACAAGGCTAGGCCTGACAGTTGGATAATAAGCAGTTCAGGGCATTTCAGGTTTTGATTCATTTTTACTTGCAGCTGATGATGTGGGATGTTATACTAACACTAGCGGGTACCCGTGCTACACACTGCTGATGTGTGAATATTACTGTAAACAGATTTTATAGC
Organism: Theodoxus fluviatilis; assembly: GCA_034096865.1. Classification (NCBI taxonomy): domain Eukaryota; kingdom Metazoa; phylum Mollusca; class Gastropoda; order Cycloneritida; family Neritidae; genus Theodoxus; species Theodoxus fluviatilis. Next base: position 23,180 of record JAWQFJ010009044.1, on the reverse strand, counting down.
ATGTTCACATACAAACTCAGACTGACTTGGAAATACCAAACACATTGATAATAAAAGAAGAGTAAGTACTGTTACATGTTGAAAAGTGGATAAAAATAATTAAAAAAATAAAACCTTTCCGGGGCTCGAACCCGACAACTTTAGGACTTTCGAGCGTTCACAGTCCCGCACTCTATCCCCTCGCTAACGTATATATGATCCGAGTTGGTCCATCAAAAATGTGATCACAGGACGAAGGCCGACTGAAACTTGCGAGGATCTAAAAAAGTCACTTTAAAGTCAAATTTGGTCACGAAAAATAGCCTACTACCCCTTCCCAACCGTCCTCTGGGCTGATGCCAAAAAGCAAAGCGATCGGTGAAACGGGCTCGGAGGAGTTCATGCATAAAGTTTTACTTTTTTGCATATTAATATATAGATGAACAAACAATAGACAAAGGAATCTGGCAAACAACTAATTTGTTGCATGCCTGAATGTGAAGTTGAAGTAGATTAAACACATTTCAAAAGCACTGGAAAATGTTTGAGTAGGCTCTTTTTTGTTTGTATCTTTTATTGTTTTGAATCTCACTCCAGATACCTTCTTGAATAGAATGTTAAAGAGGTGTGATAAGAATGAGTGTACTGAAAGGCCTGGAAAATTATCTCATCTAGGACTAAGCTACATCCACTGCAGAGCAAAGCAGGTTAATTGCTCCAGTGGATAGTGAAGGCTGTACCAAGAAGTGATGGCAGCTGTACTGCACAGACATCAGATCCCAAGGAGGTGGAGATGGCTCCAAAACGTATCTGTCTGCACAAGCTTGCTATCAGTATGTATGCATGCTTATGTCTGGTCAGGTCCTAGTCCCTGACACAGAGCCAAAACATTGTAAAGGATAGTCAGAAACAGTTACTGGCCTTGGGTACTGGTAGGGACAGAATCTGTGATCTCCCGACTTTGAAAATGTATGATTGCTGACAGGTACCATGAAATATTGATAAGTTAACCAGGGTAGGGATGGGGGTTGGGAGGACACTGTCACACAGTGGTTTTTGGCCTCTATCTATATATCCACGCCTTTGACCCCTCCTGGGGCATATGCCACTAACAAGGGTTCTCTAGCTCTCCCGGTCCTGATCAATCTTTTCCAACTGTCCCCAAGAGTGGCCTGTTCTCTAGACATCGGCGTCCAGTTCTCGGCGCCAACTGTTTCGCCTGGTAGAGATGATGGTCGTTGGCCTGGCAGCTTCCAGAGTCTGGCTTTCACTACCCGACGTCATATCACCTCCAGCTGGAGATCTATCCTCTCCCAGTGCCGAAGTGTCTGTTAAACTCCTTGTTTGCGTTTCTGTAGCGGTGTGTTTTTTACAGAGAAGGGGTGCTAACCCTTCGTCCAACCTTCCTCCTTTCTCAGCCGGGCTTAGGACCGTCCATGGCGGAGTTTTTTTGGCCTCTATGTGGATGGAAATTGCAGCTTATACAACCTTGGCCTTTGTACATCTTGTATGGAATTTGACCTGCTTGCAGCTGTTGGCTAGTTGTCACCTCCATGTAGTATGTGCTGGGGGGGCATGTTTGAAACATCCGTGAAAATAGACAGTCCTCTTGCTACGCCATCCAATCCATGGTCAGAAAAACAGCATGCATGATTTGCTCCATGTAAGGCCTTGGTTTGCAGTTTTGTCCTGATGCTGTATGTTGAATGAAGCCCATGAGGGCAGCTGGCCGTTTGGCTTCAATGACCTCGTTAGGTCTGCAATCCCTTCTTGGTTTCGTCTGCCAGTCTTGGGTTGGGTGTCGGTGACATGCTTTTGCCTTTCCATTTTGCAAGTCATGTTTTCCTCATTCACCCTGTGTGATGTGATTGTCAGCTATCACAGCATTAGAAATCTGATCGGGTGAACAAATAGTCAGCGTCGTTTCATTTTGTTAGTATTGCCAGAGTTCAATGCAATATATTGTGTTGGTGTTTCAATCCGTGCTTTTTGATTTGTTAATGCTAATGCTCATTTGTAAAAATTGGAAATCAAAAGAGAATGTAGTAAATTATGTCCAGAAGTGCTCCTGTTCTTGTAGAAATGAATCCTGAATTATTGTGACAAACAGTTCTGTGGGTCCTTTGAAGTGTTTGCTAGGGTTTTTGAAATGCTGCTGTTTGCTAGCTTGTGACCCCATTGAATTTGTAGTGCAAATTACTCTCTTTTTTTCTCCCAAGCTTTCAAGTTCATTGTTCAGCTGTAAATGCTTTTGAAACCTGTTGATTGATGGCAGGGTGGGGCTGAAATAATTTTGAACAGTCACATGAAGTTATCAGCTTTAGAATCGTTTTGTAATGCTGCAAACACACCAAACGCCTTTTCTTCAGCAGCGTAGGACTGAGCACCAAGAACTTTTTCATTCATAAGTTGCCCAACACCTCATGCATGGAACGGATGACCTATCTTCCTGCTTTTGAAGTGGCTTTGACATAAATCTTAATGCTTTTTGACTCACATGCGAAGCAAAAGTGAGTCTATGTACTGAGCCGTGTCGTCCATCCGTCCGGGCGTCCGTCCGTCCGTCCGTCCGTCCATCCGTCCGGGCGTCCGTCCGTCCGGGCGTAAAAAACTTAAACGTTGAATTTTTCTCGGAGACTATTAAGTCTATCAACACCAAATGTGGCATGATGGTGTATGATGACAAGGCCTCAAAAAATATACATAGTGACTTGACCTTGCTTCAAGGTCAAGGTCACAGGAGCCATAAATGTGGTCTCAAAAACAGTCATTTTTCACATTTTCCCAATTTTCTCCCACGTTATTGAGAATGGCGACCTTAGCTACAAGTGGTATATAGGTCAAAGCAAGCCCTATCTTTTGATACCAGTTTGGTTGACCTTGCTTCAAGGTCAAGGTCACAGGAGCTCTTCAAAGTTGGATTGTATACATATTTTGAAGTGACCTTGACCCTGAACTATGGAAGATAACTGTTTCAAACTTAATAATTATGTGAGGCACATGTTATACTTTCATCATGAGACACATTTGTTCACATATCATCAAGGTCAAGGTCACTTTGACCCTTATGAAATGTGACCAAAATGGGGTAGTGAACCACTAAAAGTGACTATATCTCATGGTAGAAAGTGCCAATAAGCACCATTGTGCTTCCTAAGTCTTGAATGAACAGCTTTGTGTTGCATGACCTTGGATGACCTTGACCTTGGGTCAAGGTCACATGTATTTAGGTAGGAAAAATGTGTAAAGCATTTCTTTGTGTATGATGTCATTGGTAGGTTTAGTTGTTTGACCTTGACCTTGAAGGTCACCTGAAGGTCAAGGTCATATAAAGGTCAAGGTCAAGCATGTGAGTCGTATGGGCTTTGCCCTTCTTGTTTGCCAGTGTTGTGCACTACTATTATATCAGTAACTTTGGTAGACTTGAACAAAATTTAGCCCAAAAAAATTTTCACATGAATTTTCCAAGTGTTTCCAACCAGTTTTTTGCACAGTACTTGAATGCCTTGGTAGACGAAGGCAATGACAGAACTTGTAGAATGAAATTATGAGATGTTTCTCATCCATTGTTTGCCCTACTAGGTCAATGGCCTTGGTAGAACAAGACTGAAGGCAACAACATAATTTTTTAGAAATAATTCATTAGATGTTTCTCATCCATTGTTGTGCCTTATTAGATCAATGGTATTTGTAGCACTAGACAGAATGTTGTGTTGGAAGTTGTGGAATGAATTTTTCTCATATTTGGTATAGAACTTGTAGAATGAATTCATTAGATGTTTCTCATCCATTGTTGTGCCTTATTAGATCAATGGTCTTTGTAGCACTAGACAGAATGTTGTGTTGGAAGTTGTGGAGTGAATTGTTCTCATATTTGGTGTCCTCATAAAGCGAACAACAAGGTCTTGAAGGTCTTGACAACTTCTGCATGGACCAAAACGCAGTCTGAAGATCTGGATGATTTGTGGTTGTAGCATCATGAGCAAAATTGGTGTTGAAGATGAATCTCATAGGTGGGAGGAAGGCTGATAGAAGGCAGAGGTGTGTGTCTGATTTAAACCCTGTGCACTGGAAAGCCTTGGAGTGAGAAGAGTCTTGTGAAAGTTTGAGTAATACTTGATTGGATCCGAGTTCAGAACTTCTGCTGTGGTGTGCAAGATGTTCTTCAGTGTAAAAGAGCTTTTTACAATGCACTGGATAGATGTTGAAGAGCTGGTAGTTTATCGTACAAAACTGATGTTGACAGCTGGCCTTTTGGTGTGCACAGTAGATGCTGAAGAATTAGCATTGTACTTGTAGTGCACAAAGTAGATGTTTGTAAAATGTTGTCTGAATACTCACTCAGTAAGGATGTTGAAGAGTAGGCGTTTCAGTGTGGAGATCAGATGTTCATTGAGGAGATGGCAATACAGTATCCAAATCTTATGCAAAGAGCTGGCAATTTCAGATATTGCTAATCCAGTGTCATTGCCAACAAAGTAGATGATGAATAAGAGGCTTGGTCAGGAGGCGCAGTGCTGCAAAGCGCTGCATGTGATTCACTCCTGAACAACACTTTTGGGGCGTGATTCACTCAGCGCTGAGCAGCGCTCTTTTCATCACTGATCCGAGGTGATTCAGACGATTTTGAATCATTTTCAAAATGGCATCTTCGATCCCGCACTGGCCGTTGATGCGTAAAATAACCCTCAGAAACATCATTTTGGGACTTGAACAGGCTTTATTTGCCCCAAGCGCCCAGTATGCGCGAGTAATGGCAAGTAAGGATGACACAGTGGTGGACTTTATTCATGCAGAATAAATTTAAACATGCATAAACGATGTCTGTGGCAAAAAGAACACTTTCTTCGCGTCTATCAACACAACATGGGGTGCAGAAGATTTACCTCCCCTTTAACAAGTGAAGCGCTGTACAAAATCTGTAGGTGTTCAGGAAAGGCAAAGAGCGCTCAATTGCCAACATGAAGTGCTCATGCAGCGCTTTATACTCCTGAACAAGCCTAAGGACTTGTCCCTTGATAGTTGTATCCTCTTTTTGTTTTTGAAAATAAATTGTAAAAAAAAAAAGAAGAAGAACTTCAAGAAGGACTTGTCACAACGATCAATGCAGCGGAGATCAAGAAAAGACCAGGCCATTGATGGGCTGTAGCACTAGTTGTGTCCATACAATATTGTACATCATATATTCACATGACATATCCTTGCTGTGCAGTGAAAAAAACAACTGTAAGAATATTCCATCTTGGGGTGGGGACTTTCTGCACTGTTGAATTGCAGGTTTTTTTAATGAGTAGTGGACTGATGTGTTAATTTCAGACAAGAGGAATAACTACAGAGAAAATTTTCTGAATAATATTTAACACTCCCATGGGTTTATGGAGCAAATAAGTTATGTGACCTTTACAGTCGGTAGAAATCTTTCAACACGTTTCCCCACAATTTTACTTTTATTTTCTTCACCCCTTTCACTGTTGGTAGATGTGACATGCGTTTATGTACTGTAAATATCGTTCAAAGATGCTCTGCTGTCACTGAAAACCTGAAATAGTTTGGAATCCTCAGAGATTTACATAGTATGTAGGTTCAAATAAAGTCTGGTTAATAGCGAAGTAGTATTAATGTAGCGTTTTCTATGGCTGTCTGTATTTGATGACATTTAAGACTGTAGCAAACTTGTTTGTTGTTTTTGTTTTTTATTTTTTGAGTGTTCCTGCACCAATCAGGCTCACATTTTGAAACAAAAATTTCAGTCATTTTAAGATTTATTTTGCATGAGGGAACATGCCTTTTGAAAACGCTTGTTGGAATGATTTTGTTACTTTTTGTATGATCTGTTTTTTTGTCCTTTTATTTCTCTCACTTTTTGTCTGTGCTCCACTTGCAGTTCTCTTGAATTATCTGATTGTAATGTGCTGGCAAAGTAATCATTTTGAAGTTGGAATGTGTGTACGTGTGTCTGCTCCTGCTTGAATGCCTGTGTGTATCATTGCCAGTGTGTGAGTATGCATGCATTTTGATGTTGTGTTATTTGTTGAAAGCCTTGCACACTTGCATTGCTGTGGCATTTTTCATACAAGCAGTAGCATGGCAACTCGAGAGATGGGTCGTTGGACTACAGATCTGTAGGTGCACTTACGTATACCAGCCTGCTTGTCTTAGCGCTCGATGTAAGGTTTTGATCCACAAAGGATTCCGTGCATTTTGAAGTAGTTGTGTCCTTTGCCAATGTCTTAATTCTGCTTCTCTTGCTTCACTTGTCCCCCAGCGCGCACACCCAGCGTGTGTAGTCGTGGTGATGTCAGTCGTTGTCGTCATCATCTCTGTTTTGAGTCATGTCTCTTTGCCTGACCCCCTTCTGCATTTGCCTCTCCTCTTGTGTGTTGATGAACCACATGCAGTCCTCTCTACTCTTGCCAATGTGAGAATTTGTTTGCCTTCTTGTGTTGCAGTGGAGAGGGGAGTCGACACTCTGACAACAGCGAGGATCGAACCCCAGCATCCCTGGCCCGTGCTGTGACAGTCCACCCTGACACCATCAAGGTTATGTACTTTGCTTAGCCGGCTCTGTTGGAGACGACTGACCAGTGAGACATATCTTCTCACTCACCACTGACTGCCCACACCACAAGACAACCACGGAAAGGGGCCTGGCCCCATCAGTACTTTTTCTTGCTTGTCATGAAGAGGGAGTTGGATGTCTTGTCTCATGGATGCTTTAAATAGGCTCCATGGCTCCTGGAGAGCCAGGCTGGAATAGATTCTTGCATGGGTGTTGGAATCCTAAATTGTCCTAATGGCAAGCAGGCAGTGCTCTCCTTGCTTTTGTCTGTGGAAAGGCCATGAGGAATTTGTGTACACACAGAGAGAGGGGTCACTTTCCAAGGAGTTGTAGCATTGTAGGAATTGTGCTCCCACCTCAGAAGTACATGTGAATGTTGACTATCTGACTAGAGAATGACAAGGCTTTGAAGTTTTGTGTGTGTAAGTTGATATTTTATGTTTTTAATTTTTTAAGAAAAAAAATCCTTTTTATCATTGTAGCTGGAAAAAGATTTCCTTTGTTTTCATGGGGAAATGGGTGTCAGTGTGTTACTTTTTTCTCTCCCCATATACCACCCTCTTTCTCCAGTATCCCATCTTCCTTTGATATGTTTCGGTTGTTGTCTTTTTCTCTCTTTTTTTATATTACTCTTGCAACATGTGACAATATTTATACATTAGCACACAATGAGCAGTTGTCATCAGTTCATGAAACTTAACCAGTCAATATATGTTGTGTGTGATCTGTTATCTCAGTTTGTCCAACATGTCCATGTATCCTCCAATTCCCCATCTGCTCTTGATACATTCTGCATTGTCATGTACATTTATGCTTTGATTGATGGTCCCATTGTTGGAGGGTGTGTTTTTGATATCATGCAACCTAGTGGGCTTTTTCAAACTTTGTAACTCACTGTAGCACAAGCATAGGGCTGCTAGCTCTGGGCCATTATTGAAGTGTGGCTCAGAAGAAGTGATATGCATAAGACAAGCCAACCACACTGTACAGGGCAGCTCCCTGATAATGTAAAAGATGCAGAGTAATGGTCCTTGCTGTTTGACAATCGGGTGCATGGTCTGGGATCCCTGGCATGTCCCATGGTGTCCCTCCCATGCATGCTTTGAGCAGAAAGTCTGGTACAAGAAGTGAGATCTTAAACCTGCTTGAAAGATCAATTCTATTTTATACAACGTGAAAGTGTATGGGGATTTTTATTGTTTTGCGTTTGTTTAAAAAAAAATTCTTTCTTTTTTAGCAGTGAACACTGAGAAAAAAAGTGGCATGGCTGAGTGCGACAGTAGAAGCTCATTTACTCATGTGGTCCACTTAGGAAAAGGTTGAACAATTATTTTTATTCAATGGTGAAAAGAACAAAATTATTATCAGCCTCTTTGCAAGGGGTAAAAGAATACAAGTCTTTTTGGTAGATGTTGAGACGTGAGTAGTAGGAGTTTGTGTGACAGAATGCCTCCATTTATGTCCATGATCTCTGAACTTATTTGCAAAAACCAGAGGATAGTGTTTTCAGGCTGTGCAGCGACTTTCTAGTAGAGGTCACCTGCCATGTAAGGATCCTTCAGTGAGAGGACAAACATCATGTAGGGATACAGACTTGCATAGACTGCTTCTCTGATGTCTTCCTGTGATGATGATGATGATGATGATGATGATGATGATGATGATGATGATGATGATGATGATGATGATGATGATGATGATGATAGAGGAAGAGAAGGAAGAGATTTTTTAAACACTTAATGCCCTAAACAGTTATAGGTAGGGTATTAGACATACAAGTTGTGCATGATTGATCTTTTTCTGTCTCTCTTTCCTTCTGGCTGGATTCTGAACAGTGCCCGAGTTGCATTGTTGGATCTGTTTTCACATTTCTTCCTAAGGCTACCCCTTACCAGGTGTTTGGGTTGGCTTGGCTTTGCCTCTCTATATTTCAAAGGCCTTCATCTGAATGATGATGCTCTTGGGCTTGGAGGAGAGCACAGCTGATGGATCATTGCTTTCTTTGCTGACCTGCCAAATTTCTTGGGACCTCTTTGTCAGCAAAATCTCAGTGCTCCCTCATTTCTTGCCACCGTCAGTTGCATGGGAGTGACTTGCAGGCGTTCTCTGCTTGTTGTTTTAGGGAGAAGAATGGTTTTTGTCCAACTACTGTTGTTTGATTGGGGGCGGTAGCCTTGTTGGAAATCCAATAACTTTGGGTTTGCTGTTTGCTTACATTTTAATGTAAATGCTTCACGTAAGATATCACAACTGTGTAGTGAGTTTCTAGTCTCTAGTGGGGGATGTGTGTCGGAGGAAAAGTGCAAGGGGCACGCTTCTCTCGTTGTGCTCTTGTTGAGGGTTGTCTGTCCTCGTGTACTTTTCCTTTTATTGTTTTATCTTTTTATCTATCTATTAGTTTTTTTTAAATTTGTACATGTCAGCCTCATTTGTCATAGACAATGCAGCAAACTCATCAAATCCAGGGGCATGAGCAATGGTCCTTTGCCATTAGGCATTTCTCTTGGGGCGACTTTGGTGCACTGAGGATGCACGTTGATGGTGTCTTTCTGGCGTAAAACTTACTCAGTTACTGTGTGCTGACATTGTCATCCATACAGAAGGTGGTCCTGTAGGGGGGAGCTTGACATTGATTTGCAACACATACATGAGTGCAAGTTCCTTTTAGGGGCAGTCTGACCTGTGATGCTTGCTTGTACTGTTCCTGCATGAGAATCACTTGAATCCCAAACCTAAGTGTCAAATCCCACCCCCTACTTTTTTCATTCTTTGACAAATGCAGTATACTCTTTGTCATAGTGGCTCTGTGGCATAACTGCATTTTATTTATTCACTAGAGATGCATTTCATCATTAGCTTACGTTCTTTCATTGAAGTCTGGGCAGCGTTTCCTCTTCCATAGAATCAACAGCACTGAAGCTGACATAAATGTGTACTTGTATAATACGAATGTAGTGCTTAGTTTTCTTTCTCTTTCACTCCTGAACTGATTATCTGCATGTTCCGTCAAAGATACTTGCAGATTCCATGTCAAATTGCATAGAGGATCGCTTTGGCAAGGCTGAATTGAGGTGAAATTCACAGGGTTTTTTTTGTACTGAAAGCAAAGCATGCTCTTTGGGGGAGACTGAAATAGAAAAAGCCAGATTTTTGTTTGTAATCTTCATTCAGCTGGAACTTGACCACCACACAGTTTCATACTGGCAGTTCAATTTGTTTTCTTTGCAATATCATGCATTGGCTGTCCAAACTGTCTGACCTCACACAGTCACTGTCTCATATTGTCTTTCTTTCATGGTGGCCGACAGCAAATCATGGTCCATTTGATGAGGGAAGCCATTGATGACATTCCATTACCCCAAACATTCGTTGTTGATCACGTTTCACCTTGTCTACCCAGTGGCTGTGTGGTGGTCGCAACAGTGGTTGCTCTGCATATACGCTCACAGCTCTAAGTCATTGCACATACTCACAATGTGTATATTAGGATTTCTGTGTCAGGATGTGAACAAGTTCTTGCCCCCTGGCATTACGGTTTCTTGTGGCTGCTGAGACTTGCAATAAGTGGCTGGCACTGCATCCTGTGGAGTGATGTTGACTCTCTATTACTTGTTGATACATATTTTTATGTATTGCCTTTGCGTCGTAGCCTCTGATAATTGTCTGTTAGCGCTTACATGTGTCCTTAGCAGGTGAAGCTACAATTGTACATAAAGTGTTGGATTCTTTTCTGGTTTTTCTTGGAAAGAAACCTAGATTGAATTGGTTTGTATTCACCACTAGAATGACATGGGGTGAAAAGAAAAGACATTGCTGGAAAATGTTTCCTTAGAATAGATAGCATTTTTCCTGCATTGCATGCACTTTTTTTGCCGCTTGGTCTTATTTTCCCTATGATCTCGTGAGAAGCTATGACAAGTAATGCCTGCATTGTTACTGCTTCGCAAATGTTGTCTGTGAAACAAGGCGACTTTTGCCACTTATGTACAGCAGTCCAGAGTTGATGAAACGAAGTATTCCATCGAAAACCTGTTCTCCCCATGCTTGTCTGTAACTTAGTTGTTGAAATTAAAATTGTCCAAGATGACCTGGCTGGATGAAGATGATCAATTGTAGTACAGGGTACTGAGTGTTTCCCAGAGGAGCTAGCTAGTGACTCTGCTAGGTGGTATTGGTGTTCTGTGTGGGGCAGAATTCTCACTTTCGCTCTCCTATGACCTGGATGATTCAACACTGTTGAGTGAGGCATGAGGATTGCCGACCCTGACCACCAAGTTTTGTGGCATGTAATTGTGTAATATTGTGATCAAACCGTGCCATGTACTGCTTCATTACAAGAGGACCAACATTTTAAGATCGCTCTTAGAGGAGGAAACTCTGTTTTTTTGTGGTTGAGTGCCCAGGATCAAAAACAAACCAACGTGTGGCTCTATCTCTTTGGTCAGTTGATCTGCTTCTAATGGCAGTTTATGCAAATTGTTATCATCTTGCCACTTTTGCACTGAATAGAGATCAAACCAGAATCCCACAGTTGATTGCTTCTTTCAAGGATCAGTGTTGTAGTAGTCATCTGGAACGTTAGCAAAGCCATGCCTTTCCCGCAGACTGCTTGATCAAACTCTTGGGCCTCACCTTTGCACTGTGAAAAATACCTGCATGTGAGTCCACTTGACAGTGGCCTCTGATGCTGCTGCTCTGTGGTCTAGGGTGGTAGCACAGTCTCCGTGGATTGTTGTGTGTGGATCAGTCCTGGAGAGGCTAACTTCCATCGTGGCTCATAGGCAATGCCAAGAGTTTTCAATTCTGCTCCTCTGCTTGTCCCGACATGATCCTCAGCTTTGATAATCACTCTCTCTGTATTGGCAGCCTTGCATCACCGTTGTTGTTTGTGTTTGGGTCTTTACATTTCTCCGTGCTTCATTTAATTCATGTCCCACCAGACCTAGCTGCAAGTAGAATGCACTTCTGGGGTGTGCCTCTAAGCAGACTGTGAACAAACCCACTACGACCACGGGATTATTGTATTATGGTATTTAACCTGTGTCTCACCCCCACCCACCTACCGAGACCCTTTGTATGCCTCCTAGAATCTTTTGCAGAAGTCCTCTTTGTGTTTGTGTGTGTGTCTTTGCATGCTGACCTACTTTTTCTCTCAGCTAGTTTGATGCATATTTCTTTTTTGTTTGTTTGGTACCTTTTATAGTTTTTTTTTCATTTTATGAGGGGTTTGTAGAAATTCATGTTTGTGTAACTAGTCACTAATGCTTTTTGTTTTTTATATATTTTTTTAATTTTATTTTTTAAACATTGAAAATCATCCAAAAGTTTGTGATATTGAATACATCAATAGGTCAGTATTCCTGTGTTCCAAAAAGGAGTTTTGCAAAATATTGCCATCATTTATGCATGGTTGAAAAGCTCAGCTTTTTTCAGCCGCCATGAATCTGAGTAATTTTTATCATCAGTGTTTTACTGGATGCTAGTGATGAAAATCATGGACACAACCTCAAAGCCTTCGCATCTTCCTAGAGTTTTGGAGGGGAACCAGTACGCTATCCCTCGGTAGTAAATGATCACAGTACAGCAATGCCGCGGCGGAGATTTTGATGAGAGCTTTTTCCCCATCATGTGTGTGGCTCTGGCTGCTTGGTCTGCAGTGGCTTGCATCCAGAGGGCGCTCGGTTTGAGGCTGTGCAGATAGTGCAGTCTCTATACATCCATTCTTTCCACCCAGGAATGAAACCGTGAACTTGTGAGGACTTAGGTGGAAAATTGTTCTACTTGACGCTGTCATGTTCATCTGGTACCTGGAGGCATGCACCCTCAGGAGTCCTCATGGAATGACAAATGTAGCAAGCTGATGACAAGGAGGGAAAAGTATGGGGTTTGAGTGCCCTTAGGTAGATGGTAAGTCTGAAAGAGAAAGCAAGCTCCTTTACTTCGGTCTCACCAGAATAGCAACTTTTTGACTGAGAAATGTTCTTCTGGCACAGGGTTGTCTGGTATTTTTAAGCAACTCTTTCTTACCCCCATTGTATTAGTTTCACATCTTGACTGCTTGTCAGCAGTCCAGTAGAGAGTTTCTGTACAGTTGGAAAAAGAAGAGAAAACAATGAAATAGATTTATTGAATTGATGATGCATTGCATCATTTCTAGTTGACAAAGCTTTGTCTTTCAAATTTCCAAGGGTAGCTGTGAACCACTGGATGTTCTGTGATGCCTTCAGCCAGAGTTGAGCAGTGTAGAGGGCCAGAACAGTGACTTGGACTTGATGGAAGGAAGGTGAAGAGTTTACAAGAATCTGTGAGATGCTACTGTCCTGCAGCCAGGGCCTGTCATGCTTTGCTACTAGGATGACGCCCCCTGCATTGCTCTGTCGTCATCAGAGCCTTACAGGAAGGTCCAAACAGGGGTTGTGACGAAGAGGGGAAGGTCTGAAGTGACACCGCAACAGAAAGCATATCTTTCCATCTGAAATTTTTTTGTCAGTGATAATTCCACCATATCATTATTATCAGACCTTGTGGGGTTTTGTTTGATTTGGTGTCTCCTTATGGTTGTCTTTTCCTCTATGCATGTCATATTTGCTCTCCCTTTTTCCCCCGACGTTCATTCATCTGAGTGTGATGTTTATTAGCTTTTTTGTTGTTTAAATAAGAAATGTTATGTATGTATTAGCTGTGTGGAATGTGATGAGATTGTTAGAGCTATGTAACTTGCCGTCACGACAATAAACTTGAATATCCTTTCTCATATCAGTATAGAGCATAGTAGCCAACCCCTTCAACTCTCGGTTGTTGCCAGCATTTATGTTGTGGGTCATGGTATTCTGGCTGATGTGTTGCTATTTCAGTGCTTGTTGATTTTTCTGTCTGCATCTTGTCCAGCCCCTCCTCAGTGTTAGAGAAAGAGAGAGAAACAAGAAATTGAGTTCTTGTGAATGCACTGGGGAATCAAACTCAAACAGGACTTCCATATCACTTTCTTGTTTGTTGGTTGGTTGGTTGGTTTCTTTTGCATTGTGATAAATACCCCAAGCACAAAATCTCCACAACTTCAAGATGGACCACAAAAGTAAAAAAGGGAGAGAAAAACAAACCCGATGGGTTTTACTGGGCTCCATGCCACAGCCAGCTTTGACAGAGGCAGGTTCCAACCTGTGCTCTGGGGTGCCCTGGTCGGGGCGGGACGTTTCCAAATTGTGCTGGAAGGGGGTTTGTGTAGCTGCCTGATTGTGGCCTTTGGAAAGTCAGCAAGTCTGAGAACCACGATTCTGCTGCTGCTGCTGGAGGCCTTGTGACCAATAAATGCTGTCTGCAAGGGTGCATGCCTTCTCGTTGTCCTTGTCCTGTCCGCTCTGCCTTACTGGATCTGCTGACGAATCTGGTCTTCAAGCAAGTAGGTCATTGTGAGAGTGAAAGCTCTACTTACAGGGTAAAGTATTCAATTTTTTTAGGGCTAGAAACTACAGATGTTGTGTGCACTGTGTATGTAATATGTCAACAAGATAAGTAGTTTCATCTATTTAGATTTTTTTTTAATGCATACAAAATTATTTCATAGATAAGGTGCCTACGTTTAAGTTAGCACCTGTCTGAAAAACTATTCATGTTGAATGAGTAACACTGAACAACAAATTCAACAATTTTGGAAATGTGGCCTATTACAAGATATGTGCCGATTTAGAGCCCTTAATTACACGAGTGAAAAAGATGACAAATAAAAATATGGCAGCATTTATAGTGAGATTCAGGGGTTAGTGGGTGTCCCACATTCTGAAGCGTCACAGCATCAAACGCAGGTTTTTGTTTGAGAGGACTGGGTAGTTTCCTTCAAGATGACTAATGGGAGTTTTAGTATTCGACACTTAGAAAAGTCTCAACTGACAAGATCTTGAAAAGCCACACTATAGACAAATGAGCAAAATGTGAAATTTGGATGGAACCGAGTTGTTTTGCCTGAGCTAAGTTTGGCAAAGAGTCTAAAAGAGTTCGTAATGTTGCAGACTGGCTATTGTTATTTGAATGCCAAGATCCAGCATTAGGAGAGGTGATCTATTCCACCAGTGAAGTCACAATCCATATGCAGCTATTGGTTAAATTTTGTGGTGCATTGCACTCATATTTTCTAGTTGTTTGAAAAATGTGATCAAAATGCATTCCACTGGCTTCAGGCACAAAAGTGAAGACGACCTGTTCAGTGAGCACGTCTGCTCCTGGAAATTCTCTCTAGGAGCAACTTTGGTCATGGTTTATGAGAGAACAGTGACTATAGAATACTTAAGTGTTTTTTTAAATTTAAATCTTATAGATTAAGGAGTTGTCCACATCAACATTTATATTTGCCAAATGCTCAACTGATGATGCTCGTAGATACAGTAATTAACGCACTGTCACAGCTTCAGCTGATCTGATGCTCTGTACTAAACAAATTTGGTGTGCATGCACAGATTCTGAAGTCCTTCCCTAAAATCTTCTCATGAAATGTTATATTTGAAGATACCTTCACTTAATTCCTCCATAATGATTTGTTTCTATAACTGTATATCTACAGAACTTTTGCTAGTTACCCTGGTCTCTTCAATGGAATAGTTTCCATCTTGTTGCATATCGCATAACCCCTGTGCTCAGTGACCTTCATTGGCTTCCAGTTCGCCAACGGGTGGAATTTTAGACCCTCTCCATCGTGTTTAAGTGTGAATCTGGCGAAGCCCCAACCTACCTCGGAGAACTCCTTAGACCTCAT
The DNA here is from genome assembly GCA_034096865.1 of Theodoxus fluviatilis. Lineage (NCBI taxonomy): Eukaryota > Metazoa > Mollusca > Gastropoda > Cycloneritida > Neritidae > Theodoxus > Theodoxus fluviatilis. The sequence goes on along the minus strand of JAWQFJ010009044.1, from coordinate 7,896 downwards.
AACCCCACAAGGAATGTCCGTTCCTCAAAAAGAAGACTTGATTGTCCCACAAACAAGGTTACGGAGCTTCGGTGACCGCTCCTTCAGCATTGTTGGACTGAGACTCTGGAACCAACTTCCTGAGGGTCTGAGGGCTAGTCCATCCTTGGCCGCATTTAAAACTGGCCTCAAAACTTTTTTATTTCGTCTTGTCGCGCCATGAGCAAGTTTATCGTGATAATGGCGCAGTAAAAAAAAGAAAAATACATACATATCGCTGCCGATGGCCCAAACATTTTGGTCTTTTTTTCTGTTCTTTTTTTCTTCTCTGGGAGATGTCATTGGCACCATTGCTCACTGCAGTTTGCACTGGAGATGCAATAAACAAGGAAGCCTCCCCCACCTATGCCCATGAACCAGTGTTTGCACAAGCTCTGTGGTCACATTCACAACAGATTTTCCTGCTTCCTTGTTAAAACCAGACCTTTTGTACTGACTTGCTTGCTTCCTGTGCCGCTTTGGCCTGCTGAAAATGTCCCGAGGCAGCACTGTTGATGTTCATAAAGAGATACCTGCAACGTTTTGAGGGTTTGTATGTCACCATGTGACCTCTAGGTGTGAACTAGTTCATAGCCGGATGTAGTCAGTGGTCCTGTAAGATCTGAAGCAGTAGAATGACTCATCAAGAAGTAGGACGTTGCTCCATCATAGTGGTATGTGTGTGACATTTTCTTTGATGTCGGCCAGTTTGAGTTGCACAGGTTTTGTGTTTTGCGTGTCATTCGTTTGTGTCATGGTCAGTCGATGTGCTGCATTTGCCAGGAGGATTAGACTATTTGTATTCCAGAGTAGTTGGTGTTTCCATTCACCGTTTCTTCCAGTCGCAAAGTGGCTATCCAAAAGAGCTAGAATGGAGTATTGCACATTAAAACTATTTTTCCAATAATGTTGGGGAAACAGTTGGAAGAAGAAAATAGTTTGCTGTCGTCAGTATATTCGTTACAAGTTTAACAAGAAATTGAGATGCCCCTGTTTGCCAGTCATCACTCCACGTCACGTTGCATGTAGCAGTCTGTGTTCGTCCATCGGTTTGGTTGCCTTCGTGATTGTTCAGTGTGTGAACTGCTTGACAATGTTGAGATCTATCGGTGCTACAACAAGGACCCAGTTTGCTCAAAGCACCACTGCCTTAACGTAACTGAATGAAGTCCTATTTATTCAAGTGGAGTGGAACGCCTTGTGGGGAAGTCCATGGGACCAGTGGAGAGCTGTGGGGTGGAAGCTAGTCCGTGGATGTGTGAACGTATTGTATGTATGTATGTATGTATGATCATTTGTATATAGTGAAATCATTTCTCTTGCCTTGCTGGTTGCATGTAGTTTTGCATGTAGTTTTGCATGAATTGAAATTACCCCACAGGGTCCAAATAACTATTCCACTCTAGAGATTTTGGGTAGATGATGCTTTGTAGGGATCCACAATTAGCTTTTTTCTGTTCTTTTCTTTCCATTAATTTTTTGCATTATTTGTTTGTGGGTTTGCTATTTTCATTATCTGCTATTTTCATTATGGAGGAGCTCCAATGTGAATACATCCTCCTTCAGTAACAGTCGGGTCACTTGTGCCGTTTCCAGTCATATCTTGGACTTGTTGTGCTAGTGCAATAAGGTTTGAGATTCTGGTATCTGTGCCACATCTGCAGAAATTCCGGTTTTCTTCTGCATAGCTGTACTTGTCCAGGTCTCAGACTTTGCGTCATTCCAGTAAAATTGGTACAACAGTCAGGGATGATCACGCCGACTTTGTAGCCAAGTGCATACAACAAGTTGAGCCTTCACTGAAGCTTTTCCCAAAGTTCCCGTGGTCATTAAATACCTGGAAAAGTTTTATAAGTTGCTCAATTTTTTCAAGGGCCCTGGAAAGTTTTGAAATTTGTCTAAAACTGAAAATTCATGGGAAAAGTTAAGAAATTTCTGCATCTGCCAAAGTCTTAATCAGTCGTGCTTTTTGGCATGCGTGCGATCAGTTCCTATCATGTGGCGTGCAGAGTTACTTCTCTTGACAGGGTGCAACGTAATTGAGCTGGAGATGCAAATTCCACATTCGGCTGTCCCTTACTAAGAATGGGAGAAACCAGATTCCCCAAGCAGTGCCAAACAAATGTACATTTTCAAAGATTCATGCTAGAAAATGTAAATACATTTTTCAAAAAGTCGTGGAAAGTTTTTCAACGTTTCTTGAAAGCCTGCGGGAACCCTGTGATGAGAAGGAAAGATCCTTGTGTCTTTGCAGTAAGCACAGAGTTGGTTGCAGCCTTCAGTATGGGCATGTCCACCTGTTGTATGCACTCTAGTGATTATGGTGGTATTCTAAGTGATGATACACTAGTGGTGATAACTATGCCAAGCACTAGAATAGTAATGAGAATATGTGATTGTTGTGGAGCTTATCTTGCAGTACAAAATTTCCCAGTGATGTTTACTGGTATTTTTCCAATGTAAGTAGAGGGCAACTGTTTAGTTCATGTCATAAATCTAAATGCACATTGAAAAGGAAATATTATTCGCCGAGTGAACAGGAGCTAACTGCTTATTGTGTGGTTTTCATTGAAGGGATCGATTCAAGAGCACAAGAAGTATTTTCATGAACACAAATTGAATAATTTTTCATATATCTTTGAATGTGATTGAAAACAACTTTTAACCAATTAGAGGGCAAGTTTAGACAGTATAGGCGATTAATGTGTGCTCTTTTGAATAATCGTTTGTTTTTGGTTGTGGTAGTGCTGGCCAGAGTATAGTTTCCGCTGTTGTGAAGAAGTTGTGAGAAGACACATGAATTTTCCTTGATGCCATTGCATGAGAAATACTAGGCCACAGTCAAGAATGGATCTGTAGGGGTTTTTGAAAACCACCAAGTTAAAACACACGGGGTTGTTTGGTACGTTGTGGTGCACCTGGAGATGAAAAGCTGTCTGATGGGTGCGGATGTGTAAACCACTGGTCTGTAAACCTCTCGCGCACTGTGTAGCAGTCTGTTCACCTGTGAAATGACGAAAGAACCTTTATATGGCTGCATGCCCACCATTGTGATGAAGTAATCATCTGTATATATCCGGTGTCCTTGTGCTGGCGATTCAGGAGCCGCAGCGCCGTTGAGTGACCTTTCAATTGTTAGACATTGTATCATGATTACTATTACCCAGATTTCTATAGTTTGGTCCTGCCTGAAGGTGAAATAAAGTTATGTGCTACTAAAGGTTCTTATGCCTTTCAAAGTGTGGCTCTTTTTAAAAAACGGGGGTGAATTTGCACAGATTTCACCCGTTGCTTTTCATATGCCCAGCCTCATGGATGTCAACTCTTATAAACAGGTCTTGCAGCTATCAGCATGAAAGCTTCCCAAACGAATTGTTAATTCTTCCCATGTACATATTGGTAGATTGTCTGCCTACTTTTGCAGTCTTTGTCGCAATGTTGTCTTTGATGTTGGGTTGTTTTTTCTCCCTCTCCTTCCCGAGATTTGTTCCTCATTCTGTTGTCATGGTTTTTGTTGCATTGATTTAATCACAAGATGAAAATGGAATGAACTTGTGAAATGAAATCTGAAATAAGAGGCCTTTAAAAACAGTTTTGCGAATTATTTATTAATATAGGATCTGAATCAAAGGCATTCAAGTTGAGGCAGACGGCAGAAATATTCTTCGTCCTTTCTGTATGTGTCATACACCCATTTGAAGAAATCCCCCAAACTTTTTGTTGAGGGTTTTTCTGTCATTGCAGACTGCAAGGCAAAAAGATCATCACTGAGTGGTAGACCTTTTTTGGCAAGAGCTGCAGCTCAGTCACCTAACCATATCATAGTAAGTCATCAGCATGACTGATGACCTCAACTCCACAGGGGATGTCTGCACTGACTTGAAGGCCGAGTCCTCAAACGAAAACTAGTCAGCATCAATGGAGCTTGTCAGTTTGTTGTGTAATTTGGATATTTTGTTACGTATTTACAGACGAGTTCTCCTATCATTACTGTTCTCCTGCAGTGTTCTGGGAGAGATATCAGAGATTATTTTGCTTTTCTTCCCTACCCTGCACTCCAAACTTCACCACCAGACATCATCAGATACACAACCCCACACCCCACCCTTGTTATTCATAGTTCAGATCAAAGAAGCAGGACTTAGAATGTTTTGGCAGATCTCTGTGTATATATTTATACATTGAGAAAGATCAGTGTGATGAAGAAATTTTTTTGGATCAAGGGGCTTGTGATTCGACTTCTTTGATTACCAGTTGTCGTGAACAATATCAATATTTGATGTTGGTTGTATCAAAACGGTCTGTGTACAAAATCCCCATCTTGCTGGTGTACTGTTGGTAGTGCTGTACAGACTTGGTGTCTTAGACACCCGAGTTTAGCAGTGTCACTGTCTGACTTCATTTGCTTCCTAAATCAATAAAAAAACAAATATAGAAATAGTGTGTCTGTTGTCTCTCTCCTGTGTCTGACTTGAGTTAGTGGTAAATCGGTGAATACAGTTTCATAGCTCATCAGCCTTTATAGGTGAGGACACCCGGGCAGTAGCTGCTTTGGACAAGAGTGTCTGGAGGCAAGGAGTGCAGAGAGGCCTCTCTGTTTGAAAGGAACCTCATAAGGAGTGCAGAGCTCTCTGTTTGAAAGGAACCTCATAAAGAGTGCAGAGAGGCCTCTCTGTTTGAAAGGAACCTCATAAGGAGTGCAGAGAGGCCTCTCTGTTTGAAAGGAACCTCATAAGGAGTGCAGAGAGGCCTCTCTGTTTGAAAGGAACCTCATGGAGCAGACGAATAACAAGCACCTCCAGAGGAAGACCAGCTTTGACCTTCCAATGCCAACACTAGTTGGGACTGCCACTCCCGCACTGGATTCCCCTGTTGGTTTGGGGTAAGAATGGACCCACCGCATCTCCTATGCGATTCAAAAGAGGCGAATAAATGGGGACAACGTGACTTGATTTGCATTTACTCTAAACTGTTCTAGCGATTTTCCTGCTTAATTAATGGCCTTACATAGCCTACAAAGGCTGATAGGTCGTAATTCACTATCCATCCATCCATCCATCCTGCACTGGACACCTGAGCAACAGCAGACGCTGTGGACAGGACAGGGCTGGCACCCAGCAGCACGGAGCCATGGTCCTTCGGGACTGGTGGCCGCCTGCTACCGAGTCCCATGGTCATTAAATCACTGGAGCTAGAGCAAAAGCAATTGGAGTCACAAGCCTTGGTGGGTCCATTTTCACCCCCAACCCAGGGGGAGGGGGGCTTTTTATGAAGACCGTAGGTAGGTTTCGCAGAAGCAAATCTGACCATCATTCAAGGGACCAGAGGCGTGATTTTTGAAAGGTATTAAAAACGGAGATGACCGTGTTCATGGGTGCCTGAGAAAAGCTTTGGGCTTCGCGAGTGCTTGCCGAGAGCACTTATGACTGAACATTTTTACACCTTTTGAAATGAAACGCGCCTCTGGTACCGAGAATGATTTCAGATTGCATCTGCACAAACCCGCCTCTCATGAAGTCGAGGCAAGGTGTTGACTACCACAAGAAAAAGTCTGAACATCTTTCCAAGTTCCTTGTATTTATTCATCTGAGAGGATTGAAAAATGCTTTCACATGACTGTATTGCATGTATTTCAGGGCAAGTTTTTTAGAATTGTTTTTTAAATCAATGTCCATGCAACATAACTTGGAAGCCTTCAACCTCAAGTAGGCCTACTGAAAATCTGACAACTGGAAAGCTTCAAGCTTGATTTAACAGAACCAATTTCAAACTTAGGCAAAAATGGCTACATGTCATATTCCATTATCCACTAAAACCATGTAAGAGAACTTTGAACTTCATAGAGGCAAAGCAAGCACATGGATTTCATGTGTTATACTTGGTCAAAGTAATTATGTCTACTTAAATCCAGACGGAGAAAGCTCGAGTAATTACTTCATCAACCCAGATGTCTTCACCAGGCTGGCCAGGTTAGCACATCCAACTAAGTTTTACCACGAACAGCCAAGGTTTGCATTACACTCTATGCCAAAGCACCAATTCTCAGTTTTTATTCCTTGCTGGCTCAACTGTCCAAACACAATATGCTCAGTGATAATCACAGCTACATGTCCTCTTCACAAAATGCCCATCGCACTGCGTCTGCCTTGCTTTGCCTCGCACGCTAGACAAGGACAGAGAATGGACCTAGCCCTGGATGCAATTTGAATTCACACAAAACCTCCCATACCACCCATCCACCACTGGCTGTCATTCCCCCCATGTTTTCCTTCCTCAAATTTAGTGTTCGAAATTTAGCAATCGCATGACAACAATCACAGAGCAGGGATATATGTTCTCCTCCCATAGTTGCAAGGCAGTGCATGGGGCACTATTATGAGGAACAATGCAACAGCATCCAACATATTTTAAACCCTCAGATGGTGCACACACACACACACAAAATCAGCATGCAGGAAAATATGACACGGGGAGGCATGCATGTGTGCACAAGATCAAGATACTCGTCCCGCTGCCACCCACCGTCTCCAGCATTTCCATGTGTCCCCTCCCACCCTTCTGCAATGTGGCTCCATCCCTGCTCCACCATCCAGCTCATGAATATGCAGAGGATCAACCATTTGCATTTTCCTTAAAGTTAAACCCTTGTCTATGCTTTATGGACACCATCACCACCCTCACCTCCAACCCCTAACTCCACCTCCAACCCCTAACTCCACCTCCTACCCCCCCCCCCCAATCCCACTCCCCCCCTCCTACCCCCCCCCCCCCCATCCCACTCCCTACCCCCCAACCCCACCTCCTACCCCCCCCCCCCCCCAACCCCACTCCCTACCCCCCAACCCCACCTCCTACCCCCCCCCCCCAACCCCACTCCCTACCCCCCAACCCCACCTCCAACCCCCCCCCCCCCCCATCCCACTCCCTACCCCCCAACCCCACCTCCTACCCCCCCCCCAACCCCACTCCCTACCCCCCCACCCCACTCCCCACCTCCTACCCCACCTCCTACCCCCCCCCCACCCATCCCACTCCCTACCCCCCAACCCCAACTCCTACCCCCCAACCCCACCTCCTACCCTCCAATCCCATTTCCCCCACCCCCTCTAACTACCACCCCATATCCCCCAACTCAGTTCACAACTTCCATCTCCCATTTCTGATCAAAACCCCCACAACCCACCCCATACCTCCAACCTTCAACCCCTACCCCCCAACCCCACCCCCTTTTTCATCCCCTCCTTTGTGTAAATGTATTGGAATTTCACATGGTCCAGCTTCCCGTCATCGCCAATGCCTATCCTTGCCATTCTCCCTATCCTTAGGCCATGAACCCATTCCTTCTTCTGTCATTTCTTTATTCATCCCTCTTCACTCCATCATGGGGTCACCCTCTCCTCCAGTAGCGTCATCAGCGACATTGAGGTCTGCCAGCATCTCTGAGAGCTCAACTTCGGGGATGTTGTCGTTGTCCGACTCGGACTCCTCCTCATCCTCTGCTGGTACCTTGGAGGGGTCTGTAGCAAACACAGGGGCAGTCATGAGCGTGTGTGTACATGTGTGTATGTGAGTATATGTGTACGTGTGTGAATGAATGTGTATGTATGTAGGTACTGGCAGCCAAAATTTTGACTCAGAGATTGTTTTGTTTTTATGTGTTGTGCTTTTACTACTTGATGAAAGAATTAAAATAAAACAAAAATGAAGTGTCTATCTTGATTCGTTCTGGAGATACAGCATTTATTGTATATGGAAACGCGAAACGTAGAGTAATACTAAATATTTTCCAAACTTTGTAGCCTAACAGTCCTCTAATTATACAAGGTACACAGCATATGTTGCCTAATTCCAAATCAATATATTGTAGGCAGTTCATGT
>JAWQFJ010009043.1:70000-76001 GCA_034096865.1 Theodoxus fluviatilis | reverse complement strand
GCTGTACTGGCATTCAGCGTGGCTGAGACTACAGTCAATATAGTATATCTCTGTGTTCAGAATGCTGTACTGGCATTCAGCGTGGCTGAGACTACAGTCAATATAGTATATCTCTGTGTTCAGAATGCTGTACTGGCATTCAGCGTGGCTGAGACTACAGTCAATATAGTATATCTCTGTGTTCAGAATGCTGTACTGGCATTCAGCGTGGCTGAGACTATAGTCAATATAGTATATCTCTGTGTTCAGAATGCTGTACTGGCATTCAGCGTGGCTGAGACTACAGTCAATATAGTATATCTCTGTGTTCAGAATGCTGTACTGGCATTCAGCGTGGCTGAGACTACAGTCAATATAGTATATCTCTGTGTTCAGAATGCTGTACTGGCATTCAGCGTGGCTGAGACTACAGTCAATATAGTATATCTCTGTGTTCAGAATGCTGTACTGGCATTCAGCGTGGCTGAGACTACAGTCAATATAGTATATCTCTGTGTTCAGAATGCTGTACTGGCATTCAGCGTGGCTGAGACTATAGTCAATATAGTATATCTCTGTGTTCAGAATGCTGTACTGGCATTCAGCGTGGCTGAGACTACAGTCAATATAGTATATCTCTGTGTTCAGAATGCTGTACTGGCATTCAGCGTGGCTGAGACTACAGTCAATATAGTATATCTCTGTGTTCAGAATGCTGTACTGGCATTCAGCGTGGCTGAGACTATAGTCAATATAGTATATCTCTGTGTTCAGAATGCTGTACTGGCATTCAGCGTGGCTGAGACTACAGTCAATATAGTATATCTCTGTGTTCAGAATGCTGTACTGGCATTCAGCGTGGCTGAGACTACAGTCAATATAGTATATCTCTGTGTTCAGAATGCTGTACTGGCATTCAGCGTGGCTGAGACTACAGTCAATATAGTATATCTCTGTGTTCAGAATGCTGTACTGGCATTCAGCGTGGCTGAGACTACAGTCAATATAGTATATCTCTGTGTTCAGAATGCTGTACTGGCATTCAGCGTGGCTGAGACTACAGTCAATATAGTATATCTCTGTGTTCAGAATGCTGTACTGGCATTCAGCGTGGCTGAGACTACAGTCAATATAGTATATCTCTGTGTTCAGAATGCTGTACTGGCATTCAGCGTGGCTGAGACTACAGTCAATATAGTATATCTCTGTGTTCAGAATGCTGTACTGGCATTCAGCGTGGCTGAGACTACAGTCAATATAGTATATCTCTGTGTTCAGAATGCTGTACTGGCATTCAGCGTGGCTGAGACTACAGTCAATATAGTATATCTCTGTGTTCAGAATGCTGTACTGGCATTCAGCGTGGCTGAGACTACAGTCAATATAGTATATCTCTGTGTTCAGAATGCTGTACTGGCATTCAGCGTGGCTGAGACTACAGTCAATATAGTATATCTCTGTGTTCAGAATGCTGTACTGGCATTCAGCGTGGCTGAGACTACAGTCAATATAGTATATCTCTGTGTTCAGAATGCTGTACTGGCATTCAGCGTGGCTGAGACTACAGTCAATATAGTATATCTCTGTGTTCAGAATGCTGTACTGGCATTCAGCGTGGCTGAGACTACAGTCAATATAGTATATCTCTGTGTTCAGAATGCTGTACTGGCATTCAGCGTGGCTGAGACTACAGTCAATATAGTATATCTCTGTGTTCAGAATGCTGTACTGGCATTCAGCGTGGCTGAGACTACAGTCAATATAGTATATCTCTGTGTTCAGAATGCTGTACTGGCATTCAGCGTGGCTGAGACTACAGTCAATATAGTATATCTCTGTGTTCAGAATGCTGTACTGGCATTCAGCGTGGCTGAGACTACAGTCAATATAGTATATCTCTGTGTTCAGAATGCTGTACTGGCATTCAGCGTGGCTGAGACTACAGTCAATATAGTATATCTCTGTGTTCAGAATGCTGTACTGGCATTCAGCGTGGCTGAGACTACAGTCAATATAGTATATCTCTGTGTTCAGAATGCTGTACTGGCATTCAGCGTGGCTGAGACTACAGTCAATATAGTATATCTCTGTGTTCAGAATGCTGTACTGGCATTCAGCGTGGCTGAGACTACAGTCAATATAGTATATCTCTGTGTTCAGAATGCTGTACTGGCATTCAGCGTGGCTGAGACTACAGTCAATATAGTATATCTCTGTGTTCAGAATGCTGTACTGGCATTCAGCGTGGCTGAGACTACAGTCAATATAGTATATCTCTGTGTTCAGAATGCTGTACTGGCATTCAGCGTGGCTGAGACTACAGTCAATATAGTATATCTCTGTGTTCAGAATGCTGTACTGGCATTCAGCGTGGCTGAGACTACAGTCAATATAGTATATCTCTGTGTTCAGAATGCTGTACTGGCATTCAGCGTGGCTGAGACTACAGTCAATATAGTATATCTCTGTGTTCAGAATGCTGTACTGGCATTCAGCGTGGCTGAGACTACAGTCAATATAGTATATCTCTGTGTTCAGAATGCTGTACTGGCATTCAGCGTGGCTGAGACTACAGTCAATATAGTATATCTCTGTGTTCAGAATGCTGTACTGGCATTCAGCGTGGCTGAGACTACAGTCAATATAGTATATCTCTGTGTTCAGAATGCTGTACTGGCATTCAGCGTGGCTGAGACTACAGTCAATATAGTATATCTCTGTGTTCAGAATGCTGTACTGGCATTCAGCGTGGCTGAGACTACAGTCAATATAGTATATCTCTGTGTTCAGAATGCTGTACTGGCATTCAGCGTGGCTGAGACTACAGTCAATATAGTATATCTCTGTGTTCAGAATGCTGTACTGGCATTCAGCGTGGCTGAGACTACAGTCAATATAGTATATCTCTGTGTTCAGAATGCTGTACTGGCATTCAGCGTGGCTGAGACTACAGTCAATATAGTATATCTCTGTGTTCAGAATGCTGTACTGGCATTCAGCGTGGCTGAGACTACAGTCAATATAGTATATCTCTGTGTTCAGAATGCTGTACTGGCATTCAGCGTGGCTGAGACTACAGTCAATATAGTATATCTCTGTGTTCAGAATGCTGTACTGGCATTCAGCGTGGCTGAGACTACAGTCAATATAGTATATCTCTGTGTTCAGAATGCTGTACTGGCATTCAGCGTGGCTGAGACTACAGTCAATATAGTATATCTCTGTGTTCAGAATGCTGTACTGGCATTCAGCGTGGCTGAGACTACAGTCAATATAGTATATCTCTGTGTTCAGAATGCTGTACTGGCATTCAGCGTGGCTGAGACTACAGTCAATATAGTATATCTCTGTGTTCAGAATGCTGTACTGGCATTCAGCGTGGCTGAGACTACAGTCAATATAGTATATCTCTGTGTTCAGAATGCTGTACTGGCATTCAGCGTGGCTGAGACTACAGTCAATATAGTATATCTCTGTGTTCAGAATGCTGTACTGGCATTCAGCGTGGCTGAGACTACAGTCAATATAGTATATCTCTGTGTTCAGAATGCTGTACTGGCATTCAGCGTGGCTGAGACTACAGTCAATATAGTATATCTCTGTGTTCAGAATGCTGTACTGGCATTCAGCGTGGCTGAGACTACAGTCAATATAGTATATCTCTGTGTTCAGAATGCTGTACTGGCATTCAGCGTGGCTGAGACTACAGTCAATATAGTATATCTCTGTGTTCAGAATGCTGTACTGGCATTCAGCGTGGCTGAGACTACAGTCAATATAGTATATCTCTGTGTTCAGAATGCTGTACTGGCATTCAGCGTGGCTGAGACTACAGTCAATATAGTATATCTCTGTGTTCAGAATGCTGTACTGGCATTCAGCGTGGCTGAGACTACAGTCAATATAGTATATCTCTGTGTTCAGAATGCTGTACTGGCATTCAGCGTGGCTGAGACTACAGTCAATATAGTATATCTCTGTGTTCAGAATGCTGTACTGGCATTCAGCGTGGCTGAGACTATAGTCAATATAGTATATCTCTGTGTTCAGAATGCTGTACTGGCATTCAGCGTGGCTGAGACTACAGTCAATATAGTATATCTCTGTGTTCAGAATGCTGTACTGGCATTCAGCGTGGCTGAGACTACAGTCAATATAGTATATCTCTGTGTTCAGAATGCTGTACTGGCATTCAGCGTGGCTGAGACTACAGTCAATATAGTATATCTCTGTGTTCAGAATGCTGTACTGGCATTCAGCGTGGCTGAGACTACAGTCAATATAGTATATCTCTGTGTTCAGAATGCTGTACTGGCATTCAGCGTGGCTGAGACTACAGTCAATATAGTATATCTCTGTGTTCAGAATGCTGTACTGGCATTCAGCGTGGCTGAGACTACAGTCAATATAGTATATCTCTGTGTTCAGAATGCTGTACTGGCATTCAGCGTGGCTGAGACTACAGTCAATATAGTATATCTCTGTGTTCAGAATGCTGTACTGGCATTCAGCGTGGCTGAGACTACAGTCAATAATAGTATATCTCTGTGTTCAGAATGCTGTACTGGCATTCAGCGTGGCTGAGACTACAGTCAATATAGTATATCTCTGTGTTCAGAATGCTGTACTGGCATTCAGCGTGGCTGAGACTATAGTCAATATAGTATATCTCTGTGTTCAGAATGCTGTACTGGCATTCAGCGTGGCTGAGACTACAGTCAATATAGTATATCTCTGTGTTCAGAATGCTGTACTGGCATTCAGCGTGGCTGAGACTACAGTCAATATAGTATATCTCTGTGTTCAGAATGCTGTACTGGCATTCAGCGTGGCTGAGACTACAGTCAATATAGTATATCTCTGTGTTCAGAATGCTGTACTGGCATTCAGCGTGGCTGAGACTATAGTCAATATAGTATATCTCTGTGTTCAGAATGCTGTACTGGCATTCAGCGTGGCTGAGACTACAGTCAATATAGTATATCTCTGTGTTCAGAATGCTGTACTGGCATTCAGCGTGGCTGAGACTATAGTCAATATAGTATATCTCTGTGTTCAGAATGCTGTACTGGCATTCAGCGTGGCTGAGACTACAGTCAATATAGTATATCTCTGTGTTCAGAATGCTGTACTGGCATTCAGCGTGGCTGAGACTACAGTCAATATAGTATATCTCTGTGTTCAGAATGCTGTACTGGCATTCAGCGTGGCTGAGACTACAGTCAATATAGTATATCTCTGTGTTCAGAATGCTGTACTGGCATTCAGCGTGGCTGAGACTACAGTCAATATAGTATATCTCTGTGTTCAGAATGCTGTACTGGCATTCAGCGTGGCTGAGACTACAGTCAATATAGTATATCTCTGTGTTCAGAATGCTGTACTGGCATTCAGCGTGGCTGAGACTATAGTCAATATAGTATATCTCTGTGTTCAGAATGCTGTACTGGCATTCAGCGTGGCTGAGACTACAGTCAATATAGTATATCTCTGTGTTCAGAATGCTGTACTGGCATTCAGCGTGGCTGAGACTACAGTCAATATAGTATATCTCTGTGTTCAGAATGCTGTACTGGCATTCAGCGTGGCTGAGACTACAGTCAATATAGTATATCTCTGTGTTCAGAATGCTGTACTGGCATTCAGCGTGGCTGAGACTACAGTCAATATAGTATATCTCTGTGTTCAGAATGCTGTACTGGCATTCAGCGTGGCTGAGACTACAGTCAATATAGTATATCTCTGTGTTCAGAATGCTGTACTGGCATTCAGCGTGGCTGAGACTACAGTCAATATAGTATATCTCTGTGTTCAGAATGCTGTACTGGCATTCAGCGTGGCTGAGACTACAGTCAATATAGTATATCTCTGTGTTCAGAATGCTGTACTGGCATTCAGCGTGGCTGAGACTACAGTCAATATAGTATATCTCTGTGTTCAGAATGCTGTACTGGCATTCAGCGTGGCTGAGACTACAGTCAATATAGTATATCTCTGTGTTCAGAATGCTGTACTGGCATTC
>JAWQFJ010009043.1:30000-65000 GCA_034096865.1 Theodoxus fluviatilis | reverse complement strand
GCTTAAAAATAGTAATCAGACCAAAAACTTGTCAGTCGATCTTGTCAGTCGTTCTTGTCAAAGCGTCACTCACGGCGCACCGCCAATTGGTCGTGTTGTTGCAGCGACATGCATGTTTATTTCAGCGAGGCGACAATGGTATGGGGGATAAAAGTAAGTAGATCATGTCAGCTATTGCATCGATAAGAGGAAAGTGCCACTGCGATACGAGCATGATGCGGGATGACTGCATGATGGCCCTGCAGTGACTTTAACGGTACAGATTAATTAACCAGTGAGTCATTCTTGACAGAACCAGACAAACGATTCCCACAATTGGATATAGGAAAGCAGGCACGTCGCAAAAAATGCAATGGAATATAATTATTTCGAGCGTGCATATGATATTATATTACTTTTAATATAAGCCATTCCGTATTATGACATCTGGACATGTCTGACAGGGTTTTTGTTTACTGATCTACGGCTCTATAATAATGCACAAAACACTCATGCACTTGACACACACGCGCGCGCGCACACACAATCAAGCATGCAGAAGGAGAGAGAGAGAGAGAGAGAGAGAGAGAGAGAGAGAGAGAGAGAGAGAGAGAGAGAGAGAGAGAGCAAAGATTATAGGTTACGCGTCCGGGTTTAGGTGAAACTCCCAGGTTACCTATAATCTTTGGAGAGAGAGAGAGAGAGAGAGAGAGAGAGAGAGAGAGAGATATTCCGTGACGTCATCAGCGCTTTGCGGCCAGTGGTGCAATATCCATGACAGATGACGTAATGAAGATATTTCTGTAGTCCTGGACTTAAAATTCTTTAGGCCGCCGCTGAAAATTAGTTTTGTGCTTCATTCTACTCACATATTCATATAACTGTTACACTAACAATCCTCCCCCTCCTCGAGCCCCCTCCCCCCTCTCCTCCCTCTCCCCCCTCCGCTCCCCCCTTCCCCCTCCCCCTTCCCACCCCCTTCACCTCCTTCTCCACCTCCCCACTCCCTCTCCCCACTCCCTCTCCCCACTCCTCCCCCCCCTCCCCCCTCCTCCTCCCCCTCCCTCTCCCCCCTCCTCCTCGATCACCCCTCCCCCTTTTTTTCGCTTGACGAATACTTTTGGGGGAAAAAAATTCGCGTCTTTTTCTGTTGTCTCCACTTTCACCTGCCTTTCTTTAAATAAGACCAAAAACTTTGCCTCACATTGGTTGTTTTTTCAAGAGCTATGGTCGATAGGCATGCGGTAATTTGTTTTGAACTGTGGAGTTTAGCGCACGCACACACACACACACACACACACACACACACACACACACACACACACACACACACACACACACACACACACACACACACACACACACACACACATTAACTTACATTAAACAACAATCTAGATTGGTATATAATTCAAATATTTCCAATTAGCCCTTATCTTCCATATTTCACATGGGAGCCTGTTAGTGATTTTTGAATTTCACGAACTTAAGATATTGCTGTGATTTTGTAGTGATGGAGACAACAAGCATATTACAGTAACAGTATCAAATACGACTGAACATTTTCATATCAGCAAAACAAGTAATGAATTTTAGAGGAAAGGAGTTAATCGACTTTTCGGATAAGCGTTGACCAGCTTTGTTGCGTTTGAACAGTAACCAACCTTTGGATTTTGCCTTCGAGCTCTCGCATTTGAACAACACACGTATACGTACAGGATTGCAGGTGGAATCGGTCGCCTCCGCATTCGATAAACGTCAATAGGGAAATATTGTTTTGCAAAGCAGCAGGTAAGTTGTTGCTGTTGTTGCTGCTGTTGTTGTTGTTGTTGTTGTTGTTGTTGTTGCTGTTCTTGTTTTGCTGTTGCTGAACGACGTGAAGTTCCCTCTTTTTAAATATCAATTCCTCATTTGGTTTGTTTGGGATCCCTAGTGTGGTGGGGTGGGAGTTAGGGTAGGGGATGAGGGGTGGGGTTATGGTGTGTGTGTTCTCAAATTATTTCTTTCCAACTTTTGAGAGCAAGAAAGTTGTAATTAATCGTAATTGATTAACCACACATTTAGTATTACGCTTTTTTCAACGTTACTATGGGAATGAACATAAAAGTTCTGCTACACTCGATACACAGACATATAATTCCCTCACCAGTTTTAGCAGTAAATTTATTTCGAATTCATTCTACTTCTGAATATACTCACTGCGCTTCTGTTGCTGCACTGATGAACACAGAAAGCGGGAATTACATATTTTCATTATCATATTACATCGGTTTGTACAGATTATAGTTACGGCTCAGCGTTATACTGAAAAAAAAAATCACTTGAGTACATCACTGTGAGCGGGTAATGTTATTGCTTTATTCTGATCAAACGATACGTGTGAGTAAACAGCCGAAGTTGCCACTAATATATTCTAATCTATATTTAGTAGATATATAGGGCTGACGACATACATGATATACTATGATATAGGCTTATAGCTGTCTCAGGGCTGCTGAGAAAACTCGAAACTGACACTGTGAGAATTACACCAAAATCCTCTCCATGGAGACTTCACAGTTATTTTGGCGTCCCATTTTCACCTAATCAACTGGTTAGTACACTTATTGCCATCTATAGATGGATGATAATAATGTAAAAGAGTGAATCGCACTAGCTACGGAAGAAAGCAGACGAACTGTCTTGAGTGAGGAACTCGTATCAACCAATTGTCGTTGAGCATAATACACCAATCATATTCCAAGAAAAGAGCAAACTATCCAATCAAAATGTATCTTTTTCCACCAATGAAAAATGTCGAATTTGGGCCAATCGGCTTGAGGCAGCATGTATCATAATTAATTCACATCCAGGGTGCGTTGCGAATAGTGCGGCAAAGTCTGAAAGTCGTTATTTGGATTGAGGTGTGCGCGTAGAGAACCGTGAGTACTTTCTTCTAGACAAACTTATTGTTATTACATTTGGTATTGTTGTAATTGGTAATCTTATTTTTCCTATCTGGAACCAGAATATCACGAGATGAGCCCAGATATTTTTTGTCTTGACACGTCGGGGAAAGTCCGTTGTCAGTCGCCATTCTCATTCTGAGCTACTTTTATCTCACTTCAACGTGGTTTCAGGGCCACGTAAATAATTATGATTTCAGTCGGTTAAATAGTATTTGCTGCTAGCGGTTGACAGTAGTTGGTATTGTATTTCGCCTGTTTGAGAATGTATACTGTATAGTCAGTCCTGACCTCTGATGACACCGTGCTGTGATCCTCGTTCGCGGTATTATTGGTCTATAAATAGGCTTTCGCCGACATGCTGGGGGAAATCTTAGTATGAACAACACACCATATCGTAATTCTGCTGTTTGCCTTATTTCTAGTTTGTACAGTGTCTCGGTTGCTTGGAGCTTGTTTACCGCTTCTTTTTCATCGTCTGAAATCTAATGCAGGTTAGGTTTTCCCGGTGTGCGCTCTTGTCACTTCAGTGTCCACGCCTATTTTCATGCTGTTTGCCAGTGTGGGGAATAAAGAACACTAAACCATGGTGCTTCTAATGTCTGGAAAGTGTTAACTTGTTTCCATAATATGCCAGTAGGAAGTTTCCATCTAGGTTTTCTTGAGTAAGAAGTCGAAAAGGGCGCCAACGGGTTCTCCAAATGACGTCACGAGCGTCTTTTGTTTCGGACCGCTTTTTTCCCCACCTTCCCCCCCCTCCTTTCCTCCCCCCTCCTTTCCTCCCTCCCCCCCCCCTCCCCCCCCCCCCCCCTCCCAACCCCCTTCTCAGTAAAGGCGGTTAGACAGTAGAACCATCTATCAATCTCCATCCCCACCCCCCATATTTTCGCGAATGGTTGTCAATTTTAAGCGTTTCGTTAGTCAATTTGCTATTGCGGACATTTTGATTCAGCAGTGAATGAGTGATTCACTGATTGCCATTTCTTGCAACTTAGTGGCGTCTCCGCCTATTCTCAGGCGGAAATGTTGCCCCAAGATGATCAACTGCTCCCATCTAGTAACTTGTTGCAGCTGATTCTGGTGTGGCTAAATCAGAGTTGACAGTTGCAGTCGTTTTGCTGCCTGGCTAAGGTGTCGCGTGCGAATGAATGTTTTTTTTACGCATGAACCTTGATTATTTTCGCAAAGAGCTGGACTGCCTCGGGATGCGAATATTTACTCCTAGGGAAAGCAGAACCTGTGGATCAAATAAACGCTTCCTGTAATTGTGTATGCTAACAATTTTTCTACTCTACAGCAGGTAGTGCTATTTGTTTCGTATACTCCTGCGGGTTGGGAGTATGAATGAACTGGTTACCCAAATTGATAACTCGTATTCCAACCAGGTCAGTTATAAATCAAGGGCCTTAAATAACCCACAAAGCCTGAGTGATAGACCGTGTCTAGTTTTATGTTCCATGAACAAATTTCATTGATCAAAGCTGAAGTATGGCTTAGGAGTTTTGGGGATTGGTAGTCTGATTTCAAAGTAGTGAAGCTAATCCATTTTCTTTTAATTAGTTTTATCCTGGGCATGGCTATACATAATCTCATGACTTTACTGCATTCAGGTAAAAAATGGCACGTACCAAGCAAACTGCTAGGAAGAGTACTGGAGGCAAGGCCCCACGAAAGCAGCTGGCCACCAAGGCTGCCCGAAAGTCGGCCCCCTCCACTGGCGGTGTGAAGAAGCCTCACCGTTACAGGCCTGGCACAGTGGCCCTCCGTGAGATCAGGAGGTACCAGAAGTCCACCGAGCTGCTCATCAGGAAGCTGCCTTTCCAGCGCCTGGTCCGTGAGATTGCCCAAGATTTTAAGACCGATCTCCGCTTCCAGAGTGCTGCCATTGGCGCTCTTCAGGTGAGCATGATTGGCTACCCATTACATGCCATTGTTGGTATGTCCCTGTGGTGACTGGCCGGACAGATTTCCTTGTGGAATACATGTACTTGACAAGTCAAAACTTGAATCAACCATATTGCATCAAAGTTTTCTTACTTCATTGAACAAAGGGGAGACCCACCGTAACTCCCTGTAAGGACACCCCGGCCCCCGAAGTGTGGCATGAATAAGGAAATGGTGACGACTTTAATGATCTGTAACCATACATTACATAGGCTACAAAGGCTGGAGCTTAATTCGTCCATTGCTCCACGCTGTTTCTCCACAGGCTGTGAATATGAAAGAAAAGCTGCAATATGGATAGTTTACTGGTTAGCAGCAAATATAAAAGTAACCTGGCTTATTTGGTATAGATATGATCCTAAGGCTCTTTGGACCTGCTGTTGTGCCCCCAAGTGGTCCCAGTAACAGCAACAGATCCCCGTCCTTTTTTTCCTGCCAACAAAAGGTTTCTTTTTTAGACCATCACCCATGTCTGGGTCTCAGACCAACTCATTTCCAATTTGTGAGGGGATAATTGTAAGTTAACCCAATTAGTACTGTTGAAAGGGAGACGTGGGTTGACATGGTTCAAAAGTCGTATTCTGGTGATTTTTGCCATGAACATTTTTTAGTTGTAGCAACCCTCTATGTAATTCCAATAGTCTACTTAAAACATCCTAGAAAACTAATGCAAATAAAGAAACACCCCTGAGTATTAAAGCCTTGTATATTTAATGAGCATGGCTGGAAATGACATGTCCCAGAGCATGTACTTAGTCCAGGTGCTATGATTTAGTGCTGGAGCATGAAACACTAGTACAAGAATGCAGGATTTCTGAAGAGAAATGACTGCAAGGATTGATGGAAGTATGAATCCCAATTGTAATTTATTTTGGTAATAGACCTACCTTGGTTTTACAAAATGAGTAGGTGTCAATTAAAATGTCCTATCCTTTTCATCTGATTCCCATTCCATTCAATCCTTGTGGTCATTTCTGTTTTGCCCAATACTAGGTTAAATCTTTCCATGACATGTGAAAATTGCCTTTGTGCCTGAAGGGGACTATTGCCCTCAGGATGTTAGTTTTCATGGTGCCTATGAAACACTAGGAATTGCCTTATAAAGGGGTATTGTGGGCTAGTTTCCAGTAAATTGGTGGAAAACTGAATTTGTTGCAGTAACAGATTGGAAATATTGAATATATGGTCACCCTCAAAACGTGGTTAACTGCCTTGCCCCCACCCCCGCTGATGCAAAAAAGGTGGTTGATTAGCCTGAATTTTCTTTCAAGAGGCCAGATTACACAGAAACCACCTTTTCCCCAGTGAAATTTATTTTGAAAAGAATGTAAACAATTGAAGTGCTCATAGGGGGGAAGATGGGGCAGTTTACCCATCAATTTTTCCTTTCGTTTTGCAATGGTCAGATTACTAAATCATTTAGTCTTGCTGACAGGTTAGTTTTTATGTGAGAAATAAGCTCAGTGAAACGAGGAAACAGTTTATAATTTGCACAGTACATGCAGGAAAGTTCTGTTTATTTATAGGGCAGTGTAAAAATAAAGAGGCCTTCAGTTGACAAGTGGAAGTTGATCACTTGGGATGGAGGGTAGAAATGTACTGGAAATAAAAGGAAAATGGACCAGTACACATGACGGCCCTTTGTGGGTTGGGTGGTTAAGGGGCACATGCCATAAAAAGGTTTTTGAAGTCATTGCTCAGCAAATATTAATACTAGGTGAAGACAAAGAATAACAAACAAGGATAGTTCAGACTAAAATAGTAAGGTAAGAATATAAATAATATTCAGTGATTGTCACAACTTGTGAATAACTCCTGAAATGATGAAAATTTAGTCCTTTTATAAGTATTAGCAAAATTGAATTGACATAGCATTATATGCTGAGGAATGAGTATTTTTTTTCTTATTCAGTTTTTCTATGCCACGTGCCCCTTTAAAAATGTCTCCTTATTTTTATGGCACGTTGCCTTAAAAAGCTTGCAAAGGTTAAATTTGTAATTGTTGCAATTTAGATGTAAAACTTTGCCTATTCTGCCCACTCTAGATTTAGATTTCACCATTTCTTGTTGCCATTGCTGATGGTGGTTGCTTTGCTTTTGCAGGAGGCCAGCGAGGCCTACCTGGTGGGTCTCTTTGAGGACACCAACCTGTGTGCCATCCACGCCAAGCGCGTCACCATCATGCCCAAGGACATCCAGCTGGCCCGAAGAATTCGTGGTGAACGTGCTTAAATCAGAGACTGAAATGTGACAGCTGGACAGAGCATCTCTCATTCTCTTTTCAAGACATCATTTTTCAGAATTATCATTTCATAATAGATGAGTGGATTTTTGTACACATCTTCAACTACTGCAGCTGGCCCAGAGCCGAAGGTGTGGCTATTTTGTAGCACCACAAACTTTGCAGAACAATTCCTAGGCCACAAGGGTCTGGCTGAGACCATCAGGACTGTGGACTGCTACACCTCAGGGTTCATTACACCCCAGATTTTAGACTTTGACTGATCTGACGTATCTTTTTTGTCTGTCTGGATCCATCTGTTGTATCATAGGCTAGTCTTTTCATCTGTAAAATTTTTCTATCTGAGCCATTGGATTCACTCTTCATGTTAGTCATAATTGGTTTTATCTTACATTTTCATCTGTCAAGTGAAATGCTGAAATTCAAGAGCCGTCCTTTAGGTAATATTCAATTTGACCATCTTTGGCTCTCCCTTTCCAAATTAATCCTGAATTCAATCATTCTGCCATGGTAAGGGCTTGTCCCATTTCGACATGCATGTGGCATAATTTTTGCAGGATGGGAATTTCATGTTAGGCTGCAACATAGTCTTAGATTTCGATAATAAACTAGATGAAAACCTCCAAATTGTGTGTTCGCATGTTAATTTATTTAATACTGACTGCGACATCGGCCGATTTCATTGCTTTGAGGTGATCAGGTGAATTTGAAGTGCTGCTTGTGGCATACGCTGCCCCCCACTTTAGTACATTTTCCTGTTGGCTACAGAAGAAATGCCTTCGCCTTACCTGAAAGATTGGTAGAGGGGAGTGTACAGTACAAATGTACATAACGTGCCTCATCCTGAAATGGCCTTAACTGGGAACATGTAAGGCTTGTTCAGGAGTACAAAGCACTGCATGAGCGCTTCATGTTGAGTATTGAGCGCTCCTTGCCTCTCCTAACACCTACAGATTTAGTGCAGCGCTTCACTTGTTAAAGGGGAGGTAAATCTTCTGTGCCCCATGTTGTGTTGCTAGACGCTAAGTTTTCTTTGCCACAGACATCCTTTATGGACGTTTAAATGTATTCTGCATGCATGAAGTCCACTACTGTCATCCTTACTGGCGCATACAGAGCGCTTGGGGCAAATAAAGCCCGTTCCAGTCCCAAAATGATGTTTCTGAGGGTTATTTTACGCATCGACGGCCAGTGCGGGATCGAAGACTCCATTTTGAAAATCGTCTGAATCGCCTCAGATTGGTGATTCACAGCGCTGCTCAGCGCTGAGTGAATCACGCCCCTAAATTGTTGTTCAGGAGTGAATCACATGCAGCGCTGTGCACCACTTCGCAGCGCTGCGCCTCCTGAACAAGCCTGTAGTGTTTGAAAATTAAGGCCTGTTCAGAGGCATTGTGCCTGTTCAGCCAGAGCCACTAGCTGTGGCAACCATTCTTTTCTTTTCCTGCCTCTCCCCATGCAGTGGCTTTTCATTTGTGCAAGGCAAGACCTGTCATGTTTCATGTGTGAATGCTGAAACTACTAAGTTAACATGGAAAAGCAGATATTGGGACTGATCACACAGCAGTGCCAATTCCCAGCTAAGGGATCCTTTAGTTTCAGGACTGGCCTGCACTGGCTGAGGTCATGCATGTGAAGATACATGTTCCCAAGGCAACAGTACAAAGCAGTGTCTGCCAGGGAGGCTTTGTTCTGGAGACCTGCATGGCTTCCTCTCTAGTGGAAAGTAATGGAGATGTTCATTCAGTCTGATGGAATGAATAATCCTGTTCCTTGGCCAAGTTTCCCAGGTCTCGCATGCCAAGCAAAAGTGAGTCTATGTACTCGCCCGTTTCGTCCGTCCGGGTGTCTGTGAAAAACTTAACGGATTTTGCTCGGAGACTATTAAGTCTATCAACACCCAATTTGGCATGATGGTGTGTGATGACAAGGCGTCAAAAAACATAGTGACTAGACCTTGCGTCAAGGTCGCAGGGGCCGTAAATGTTAAAAAACAGCCATTTTTCACATCCTCTCAGCATGTGAGTTGTGTGGGCTTTGCCCTTGTTATTTTGGAGATGTTCTGGTGTCAAGTTTCTGGCCTGGAACCTCTGAATTGATCTAGTTTCACAGACTCCCATTCAAACCACTGTAGTTCTTGAGATTTTGTTAGCAAGTTGATCATGCTGGTGAGTTAGATGCATTTCTGCCTCTACTTGCCTAGGAAAGACTGCCAGAACAGCATTGCTCACACCACTTTTTCGAGGGGCATAAAGAGCAGACAAATTTTGTTCTTGGCTACCATTGGCTGTTGATGGATAGTCGTACTGAAGAGTTTCTTTACATCAAGTTGGGGTAGGTGGAGTCTTAAAATCTGAGCTGGGGGAGGGGACAGGATGGGTACGGGACTGGTTCATTGCAGCAAAGAATTGCTGATGTATTTCAATCGACATCACAAGTGACAAGACTGGCATTCATCCACAGGTGATAATGCTATGATGCATCATGCTGTGAACCAATCCACATGTTCACGGGAAGAAATGAAAAGTTTGCATTGAATGCTAAATGGGTGTCTTGTACTGAAGTTCGGTTGTAGGTTGGACATGAAGTGCATTCTGCAGGCAAAAGGAGGAAAAGAGGCTTTAAGACTGAACTTCTGAACATCCAATAGTGTCCAAATCTTGTGGGGGAAATGTAAATCGGCCCACAAGTTCTTCCAAACATCCTTGTACAGATGGAATGTCCCCTAGCCATGACTTGATGAGAACACTTTCACCCCACAGCTGCTAGACACCTGCCAAGTGCTGAAAAGTGATGGATCAACTGACATCCCCTTGCTGTTTTTATGCTGCCAATACTAATTGTGCACAGAATGATTCAAAATTCAATGCACTGAGCAAATATATAATTTGCATTTATTGCAAATCCCTGGCTGATGTTTAATGAGTGTTTTTCCGACCCCATGTGCCCGGTTTCACAATTTTATACAACCTAGGCGTAAGGCTTGTTCAGGAGTACAACGCGCTGCATGAGCGCTTCATGTTGGCAATTGAGCGCTCTTTGCCTCTCCTGAACACCTAAGATGTAGTGCAGCGCTTCACTTGTTAAAGGGGAGGTAAATCTTCTGCGCCCCATGTTGTGTTGCCATACGCGAAGAAAGTGTTTTCTTTGCCACAGACATCGTTTATGCACGTTTAAATGTATTCTGCATGAATAAAGTCCACTACTGTGTCATCCTTACTTGCCATTACTCACGCATACAGGGTGCTTGGGGCAAAAAAAGCCCGTTCCAGTCCCAAAATGATGTTTCTGAGGGTTATTTTATGCATCGACGGCCAGTGCCGGATCGAAGACACCATTTTTAAAAGGATGCAAAATTGTCTGAATCATCTCGGATTGGTGAATCACAGCGCTGCTCAGCGCTGAGTGAATCGCGCCCCAAAATTGCTGTTCAGGAGTGAATCACATGCAGCGCTGCGCAGCGCTTTGCAGCGCTTTGCAGCGCTGCGCCTCCTGAACAAGCCTAAGGCTCTGCTGTTTTGGCTGCTGCCCTACAAAGTGAGCAGGGTCACCTGCCAGTCTGCCTCAACCAATTCTTAAACCTTTGCAGCAAATATTCTCATCTTCTACATTGGTAGTCAATCACCTTTTGAGGTACCTGCAAAACATGGCCAATGTTAAAATTGGGCCTTGCCATGCTTCTTGCAAGTGTCTTTTGGATGCATTGTGGTCAACGTGCAGAATTGTTGGCTTGGAGTTGAGTGATCAGGCAGATCTGTTGAGACATGGTACACAAAGGATGTGCATCCAACTGGAAGGCTCATCTTGGGTCTATCCTAAGGGCTTTAATTCATGGCATACAATCTCAACAGTGCTTGCTTGAGCAGAAATTCTTTCACCAAGTGCTGCTGAATGCACTTCAGTGTCAATCCACGTATGTTGGGCAGGACATTTCTAAATTTAGTTTTTATTTCGGCTTGTGACAGTGTTTCAAATACTTGGAAGTTTATTTCATCTGTGTGTTTAGTTGGCTACAAACAAGGAGTGCAATAGAAAAGTGGTCAATGAAAGTATTCATCGCTACTGATGCTTCAAAATTAATTCTTGTCTATTTGAGCCACAACGTATTTGAAAAATTCTGAACTTGACAGCTGGGCCTTAGTGATGCATAACTATTTGAGACGTCTCTATGGAAAAATAAAACATTGCCTTTTAAGGCAGCCTTGCCAACTACTGTTCTTGAAGTATTTAGCACTTGGATGAACAACTCTGAACTTCCATCATTTGCACCTGGGAGCTTAGTGGATCCTGATGTAAGTTCCAAGCTGGATTCCACTAGACCATGTACATGTATTGGCGTGCATTTTCAAAGCAAGACTTGAAATATAAAAATCTACTAGCTTTATTGGCAAAACATGTTGCACCCCTGCAACATTTCAGCATTTTCACCTGAATTCCTGCATCTAATGATGCATTTGACAACTGTTAGCCTGTCCCAAGGCAGGGGATGATGCCAATTCTAGAAAAAGAACTGGACACGTGTATCCCAAGAATTGGTTTCCCCATCAAATTCACACACACGTGCGCACACACACACACACTTGAGATGGTTACAAACCAGAGAAATCAACGTGCACCCCTTCACAAATTTTCTCCATAGCATTCACTACAACACCATGCACACACACATTTGACATGGGAGTAGACTACTGATTCAAAGCTTCCAAATTGGAAGCTTGTTAAGGGGTTACATAGTCTGTTCTCACAAAGTAGGAGAGCTTACTTTACACAACCCACGTTACTAAAGGAGAATGTTCAAGAAGCAGCTGTCGCAGCTGCCTTCTTCTGTTCAATGATTTCTTTCAGTCGTTTTTCAATGTCGGCAGTGTCCTTGTTGTGCTCTAGGTTGTACTTGAGGACAGCACGGAGTTGCTGCTCCTCCAGACCAGGCACGCGCTGAAACAATGACTGGTTCAGCTCCTCGTCCAAATCATTCTCCTCCCGCAATACCAGAAAGTAGATGAGGAACACAGTCAGGCTTGCAGTGATTATGTATGGTTGATAGGAAGGGTGCTTCCTCTCTGGCATCCCGAAGCTGCTCAGAGCATCCCAGTTGGCTGCACGACTGGTAGAAAAGCGGATGGGCTGGTCCTCAACGTTCTCAGTTTTCTCCTTGACATGGCACCTTGGACTGGCATGGAGGTATCGAAGACTGAAGGTGGCTGGAGTGCCTAGCCTGCAGGATGCAATAAAACACAAGGTGTCAGTGTAACTGACAAAAGGTAGCATTCATGTCTGCAGAACAGGAAAGCATTATACACTGTAATAGACTTCAATTTTACTCTTCAAATGAACAATCCCTATTCCCAAATAATCATAACATTAAAATAAAACACCACAAAACAAACATACCCTGCAAGTATTGCACAAACACACATATATTTACACACACACATGTACACAAATCCTGAGAGTTGGTTATTAAAAGCTGTTGAGAACATCACATGCCAGCTATACGACACTTTCTGAGAGGTCCCAGGGGAAAAAACCTTAGCATGAGTTAATGATTTAAAAGGAACCTAAAATTCATTGCTGGCCATCTGGTTAAAAATCATAAGCTCATTAACATTCAATCATACAAAACAGCAATAATGACAATGACTGCAGCCCAAGAGTGATAACAATAAAAAATGTGTTGGCTCTAAAATCCACATCTCATCCTTATGTTGGCCAAATGTGTATGAGTGGAAGAAACCAGTGTTGAGGTGAAACTAGTCATTTTTTTCTTCAAGCAATGTGATTTCTTAAAATAAGACTGGAGCTTATCAACATTAAAGGGAAGAAATGAACATCAAGATTCACAGAACATGAGGAACTGATAGAGACAAGAGCAGAAAACTTGACTGCAGGGTTCAGGAAGACTACTAAGATCCACAAGGTGTCACTTTTGGACAAAGGAACCCTGTGTGTTTTAATACAGTGAAGCACCTTGGACACAACCCTTTGCTGCTGTACTGTAAGTCTGATAAATGAGAGTTGAAAACAATACCAACTGACAAATAACCAAGAAAGAATTACTCATGGCATAAACACTAATTCTTTCAAGCTGTCCACAAGTACACAGGAAACTTTACTTGACATTTGAACAAGAAACAATGCCAGAGCCTGGGAAAGGTATATGACAAGAATCTTGGTGGTTTATTATGAATCAGGTTGGGAGCTTGTCTGTACTGTGTACATGTTGTCTAGGAGGTCTCATACTCAATGACTTAATCCTGTGCTGCCTGTGAGTCACACACATACACACACACACACACACACACACACACACACACTTTCCATTCAAGCTGCAAGGTAATATTACTGCTAGTGCAACTTCAACATAGGATTAGCCTTCTTGAGCAGACAAAACTTTTATGCAATCATCCTCACATGCTGTTGCATATGCTGCTGGCCTCAATGGAAAGTTTTTGTCCTCTCTGTTTCACCCGTTGAACTCTGGATTCTGTGTGGAGTTTGGAAGCAAACAAATAGCACAGGCAACTGCTGACAGCCACTGACAGCTACTGTCAGCTGCCATCACTGGAATGCGTCCATGGTAGTGGTTGCAGTGTTTATTTTTCCTCCCCTCTTACTAAAAGATGGGTAAAAAGTACATGTAGTCTTGTACATGTATTTGAACTTTTCTCCCCATGCAGGAAATGGAATCAATTAAGATCATCACTTAGTTATCTCATGGACTTTCATCCATTTCATGTGGACACTCCTGGCTTTGGGTGGGAGAACAAGCACACATCAATACCACATGATGAACACACCAATGTCATCTCCACAGCCTGTTCACTAGTGTTCAGAAGTCCATTCCAAAGATGACACACACACTTGTCCACTCAATGGCATTTCTTTATTTCTTGGGTGGGATGAGGATGAGAGAGAGAGAGAGAGAGAGAGAGAGAGAGAGAGAGAGAGAGAGAGAGAGAGAGAGAGAGAGAGAGAGAGAGAGAGAGAGAGCACATTCCCAAACCTTTTGTGAATTCGAACTCAATTTTTCAAATATACATTTTGCGACTGAGACTAACATAATATGATGAAAAGATTACACGCACACAGCTTCTAATTAAAAAAAAAGAGGTTTAAATGAGCTAGCTCTCTTTACCATCAGCCACAGGAGCAGACGCAACACTTACAATGATGCTATGACAACACTAGGATGCTCTGTTCGTGTGGGCCTTGTAATTACAGAAAAGATTAACGTACTGAAGAAGACAACTCGTAATAGAATTGAATAGAATAGAATTCTTCGGCTTGCTTAGGCGTCTAGGGCCTATCGCCGATTCTGGTGGTTCTCTGGCTGTATTTTTATTGTTCTAATGGATACTGGTCTTTTACCAGGCCTAGTCTATATCACGTGTATCGAATAGAATAGAATTCTTCGGCTTGCTTAGGCGTCCAGGGCCTATCGCCGATTCTGGTAGTTCTCTGGCTGTATTTTTATTGTTCTTATGGATAAAGAAAAAATTAGAGAGAAAAAAAGGCCTAATTGCTGTGCATCATTTGCTCCAGTGGTTCCTCCAGCTTGAACATATATCCTTGTAGATGCTTGTCCACTCTGTTCTTGAACGAGTTCAGGCTCGGTGCCTCAACTACGCTGTTCGGGAGGCTGTTCCACATGTTGATAACTCGCTGGGTGAAGAAATGTTGTCGTAAAGCCGTATTGCATCGGTTTTTCTTGAGCTTGTAGGCGTGACCTCTTGTGACACTATTGTCATCGCAGGAAAACAGATACTCTCCAATCTGGTACATGCCGTGCGTATACTTGTACACTTCTATTAGGTCACCTCTAGTTCTTCTGTAGCACAGACTAGGGAGCCTCATCTTGACAAGTCTTTGTTCATATGTGAGATCCTTCAATCCCGGAATTATTTTTGTGGCCCTCCTCTGTACTCTCTCAACGAGTTTTTTGTCTCTTTCCAGATAGGGTGCCCATACTACATTTCCAAACTCTAGGTGCGGTCGTACTAGTGCTATGAACAGTAGCCTCATGGATTCACAGTCCAAGTGTTCGTATGATCGCCGGATGAGACCCAATAGTCTATTTGCTTTGTTAACCTGCGTTTCAATGTGTTGGGAGAACTTCAGCTCACTATCTATCTGCACTCCCAGGTCCCTCTCCACTCTAGTCTCTTCAAGCGTCACCCTTTCTTGACTGCCCTGTTTTCTCATTTCATACTGGTCTTTTACCAGGCCTAGTCTATATCACGTGTATCGAGAGCAATGGAAAATGAAGTTCACTGAACGATGTAATTTGCTGGTTTGCTTTCCATCATCTTTACACGATCACGACGAGGGTAAAATCATTAAAAATGAGCCAATTCCAGCGGCTAGTGATCACTGTGATGCATGTTTTCATTCTGTCATCCTGTGGTGAGTGCTAACGTACCTTCGAATAAACGTTGAATGTCGCAAAAGCATTGAGTTCCTCACAATCCTCGCCATATCACAAGATTCAGGCGATGTCCGAACGCAAGAGATTCGGATCAGACCTCTTAGGGACGAAAGGTTCAGTCAAGGAGCACCAGCAACTCGATATGTAACAGCATCCCAGGGTTATGAAGTCATTGAAGGTCAGCCGACTTTTATAAAACGATATAATCCCGGAAACAAGGCTATGAAAAGAAAGTAACGTTATCCCGTATCAATTCTAAAAGATGTTTACATTTTTGTCAGTGATTCTGATGAAATTGGTATCATCAAAAGAACGCTATTTTGCTTTAAATTCAGTCGAATAAAACCGGATCCGGATACCAGTGACAACCTTGAACTTGAGAAGATGGCGGCAAATGTGTAATGATAAACTTAGCCGGTACTTCCGACACATTACGGACAGCAAAAAGTCACACTGATATGGTGCGGATGTGCCTGGCATGAGGCTGGGTGTTTTTTACTTGCTGAGAAGAAAGATTACTAGGGCGAAATCGGGGCTTCTGTCGCATTTTGCACGCGGGAGCACAGATTCAACGATGGTTCGAGTGTTGAATGTCGCCGAGAAGAACGATGCTGCCAAATCTCTCGCCGACGTCCTTTCCAGAGGAAGATTCCGTCGGGTAAAGATGCTCTGTAGCTTCTTTGCAATGACATAAAAAAATATAAATAATTGAATGGTGTCGATCTGTCTAGTCACAATGGAAATGGTAAATCAAGAGGGTAGTCTAGTCTACTGCATGCGGCACTGATAAATTCATTCAGCTGTATCAGTGTATCATTATTCATTGTATGTCAATACATGTACGAACTCCTCAGACCCAAGTGTGTATAAGAAAAGAGTGCATACGTCTCTTCATCCCTCCATCAACTGCTTATCGTTCTTTCCCGTATGTCTTTCTTTACTGTTTCACCAAATGTTGACACGAAAATTTCCGAAATCTGCTTTCGTTTCAGTGTGAGGGTAGCTGGCTATATTATAAAAAGAATAAGACTAAAACTAGTAAAATGATTCTGCTATTGTCGTTGATTTTTCTTCTTCAGTGTTAACTTATTTTAAAGATATACTGTTTGAATTAAGTATGAAGGTGTAGGGGATGATCTGATGGCTTCGTGACAAAATGCTAACGTTTGATGAATCTTATTTATATTTTCTAAGACTGAATCAATGTTTGTAGCATTTCTCTCTCTCTCTCTCTCTCTCTCTCTCTCTCTCTCTCTCTCTCTCTCTCTCTCTCTCTCTCTCTCTCTCTCTCTCTCTCTCTCTCTCTCTCTCTCTCTCTCTCTCTCTCTCTCGCGCGCGCGCGCGCGCACACACACGCACACGCACACGCACATGCACACGCGCACACGCACACACGCACACACACACATGTATCATTTCCAAATTTGAATATCTAATATATTTGCCATTATATTTGAACATTAAAACTCTCAAATGCTGTAAATGTAATCTTCCTTTACTTCATCTGATTTTAAAACATAACTATTTCAAAACCCTACAGCAGTGTGTGTGTGTGTGTGTGTGTGTGTGTGTGTGTGTGTGTGTGTGTGACCAAGTCAACACATTCTAGGTATGTGCCTATAAATAGCTGTCTGGAAGTCCATTCCTGTCAATCACAGTGGCCTTTTTGTCTAATAATTTGATTTCATTGTGGATGGGTAATGAATAATGTTCAAGTACTCTCATGTCATATAAATCCCATTCAGCATTTGTTTGTGTAGATTGCAAGAAAATAGAAAATATTTCAGTTGCATCTGGCAACTACTTGTAAATTGCTTGCTGACTTGCATTTTTATCTGGTTAATGAGCCATTGAAAAACACTTTTCTTTTCTTACAGAATGAGGGTTTCTCCAAGTTCAACAAGCTGTATGAGTTTGAGTACCAGATTTTTAACCAGGCCTGCGCCATGACCATGACTTCTGTGTCAGGTCATCTTCTGGCACTAGAGTTTGTTGGACCATACTCCAAGTGGTGGGTGGTCACTGGTGCAAAGGAAGGAAGGAAAGGTGGAAGGAAGGAAAGAAGGGAAGAATGAAGGAAAAACTTTTGTTGAATCTGTTGTGGATTAGAGCACATCATATCTGATAGAAACCTGACCTTGTGAAAAACAAAAACAGTTAAAAATTTGACACTTCATGTTTTCTTTTCTTCACAACTAATACACTTTTTAAATGTACAGATTAGCATACTTTCACTTTGACTTGGGCATACTTTTCCTCTTTCTTTCTATTTGCATGTATTTGTATGCTGACAATTGACAAAATGAATAATTAACTGGTTCATGTGAAGCAGATTGACTGAACATAGTCAACAGTTAATCAGTGTGAAAGTATCATGCAGGGAAATCAGTCATATACTCTCATGGAAACAAAGAATCACAGCAGAACCTCCATCATCTTGGTGAATGATACAGACACACTGGATGGCAGATGAGTTGCAATTGCATGGCCTTACACTTCATCGGTCTCCTTTGCCAAACCCACTAGTGCAAGGGAGGTAACTCGTTGCCTTTTTGGGGGGCTGTTTTTGTGATGTTAGAAGGGAACTCGTTTGAAAAAGCAGAAATATTTACTTTCAGAGTGTTGAATGTGAAGATCTTTGATTTCAGTGGTATGTGGATGTGAGACCTTGAATTTAAGAAAAAGTTGCAATGGAAATGGATAAGTTTGGTTTCCATATTCCAGGCACTCCTGCAGTCCTGTGGACCTGTTTGACTTGCCCGTGCAGAAGTACTGTCCTCAGGACTTCACTGACATAAAGGTGGGAGCATGCAGTGTTGTAGTGTGGGAGAAGGAAGGGGCTTAAGGCTGAGCAGATGATTTCCTTGTGGTGTAAAGTATGGAAATAGCTTCTTCACCCACAGCATTGGTTATGGTATTTTTTTTGTGACTGCATTTTCTTTGAAGTGGGTTTATGCTTAGGGGAAATTCATAACGGCCACCTGCTCCTATTGTTGGAAGAATATTTCATTGACTCCATTAAATGGAAATACAAAAGATCTAGGATAAAAACACAGTTTTCACATTTGTGACTCATGAGAAAACAAGGCTGAAGAGTAAGGTAGGAAAAATGACAAAATTTAATGAGATATTCCAACCACAGTATTATTTATTCATTCATGCATATTCCAGATAAAATACTATGTTCATAGTGGACATTTTAAATTTTCTACTGCAATATCAAACTCTGGAAAGCAAATACATAACTTTAACGTACTGCACTGATGACCTTTCTCGGCAAATGCTTCAAAACTGTTTTGCCGACTTTAGCCTCATGTCTCATGCATGGTCACGTTTGAGTAATTTTCGTTGTTGATTGGTGCTTGCAGTAGCATCATTTTGTTGACGTGTTGATGTGTTTTCACAGAGGACACTGGAGAGAGAGGCAAAACATTCCCAGCACCTGATCATCTGGACTGACTGTGACAGAGAGGGAGAGAACATTGGCTTTGAAATCATCCAGGTCTGCCAAGCAGGTACTGCTGGGTTGTACATGCAGGGATGTTCAAAAGTAAATGGGCTTACTAGCCTGCTGGGTTAGTTGGACGCAAAAGTTACTACCCCACAACCTTTTCTACCAGCCCAGCTTCCATGTACACAAATGAATTTTAAAAAGTGAACGCAGTTTCCAAACATACTGACTCAAAATGTCTTCACGGAACATAATATTGTATGCAGTGTATTTTGCATGTATTAGAATCAAGAAAGCCAAGTCCAGCTTTGAACCTGACTAAAGAATTGAAAAATAAACTAATCTACAAAACAAAAACTTTAAATTCACATCAACAAAAAAGATCAGATTCAGAAGTAAATAAAACTGCAAATTCAGATTCTTCGTCTTTTCTTTTTTGCTTAAATTTTTTAAATCATTTTAATTTGATGGTTTACTAGCATCGCTCGTGCACATGACAAACACATCCATCCAAGTTGCTAGTCAAGAATGCTTTGTTTTAGCTCGTTTCGAATGAAGCCAAAAACATAATAGAAACTCACGCAGCTTGTTAACATGAGACAAGAAACATGCTTGACGATGCAGCAGACAACATGACAGTTGTTATCAAGTCACTGACAATTGAAAATATTATCTAAGTGCTTCACTTTTCAAAATTTAAACACCAGGCTGTCAATATGAGCAACTCTGCAATTTAAAATTGCCTGACACAAATTTTATCCGCCTCGGGTGACTGGGCAAGTGGGTTTGAACACCCATGTACATGCCCCTTCACTGTGTTCCTGTGTGTCAGTGCTGTTGCCTCATAGCACAGAAATTATGGTCTCACAACTAATGATAAAATAAAAACATTAGTTAATACACAACAAGAGTTCATGTTGATATTTGAAAATTCAGATGACAGAACATCTTGCTGTCTATATATTTATACATAAAATAGAGAAAACCACACTGAAGTTGAATTGCTAGATGCTACAAGATTGGCCATTTCTGCATTGCCATCAAATGGTGTAGAAGACTCATGGTGTTGTATCAAAACTTCTATCACATGGCCAGCAGGAGGAAATTTGATACAATGCAATCTTGATTTTTGTAATGATTTGACACCAAGGCTCAAGACCATGCCTTTTGCAGTTTGTCTAACAAAGTGACTTCAGAGATAGTATCACTTTTACAAGGGAAGAAGTAGCAGACATAACTAGTTTGCTGGAATGGAGACAGATGAAAATAAGTTGGAACTAACCTGTAAATGAATGAATGTATAAATAAAAGAATGAATAAATAGACAGACAGACCAGACCAGACCAGACCCACCAACGAACAGACTGACCAACTGACCAACTGGCTGACCATCCATCCGACCAACTGATTGACCACCAGATCACCCACCCACCCTATCCACCCAGCCACCAACCCACCAACTGACCCACTGACTGACTGACCAACCAACTGACCAACCAACCGATGAATAAATAAATTTAGAATGTGCAAATGTTTGCAATGGTTTCAGTTGGTACATGTTGACAGTTAACTGCATATCTATTGTAAACAAACAATAAGTTTATGTCACTCTGACTTGGGGGAAAAATCCCCTATATTTGTGGTGTCATGCAAGTTTATTTATTTGTTTATTTATAATTTAAGTGCCTTGTGGTGCCTCTGATGACAAGTTCCTTTGTTTTGATACTTTTAATTGTGCATGAACGTTCAAATTTCCAGAGTTGTCTGCTTGTGGTTTGCAGTGAGACCCAACATCAAGGTTTATAGAGCCAGATTTTCTGAGATAACACCACAGTAAGTACTGTAACAAAATAATTCCTTTTTAGATACTTTCATTTAATTTTTGGTTATATGAAATTTATGTATGGGGTGGTGGGAATATATTTTCAGGACAATAAATAAATAATGAAAAATATTGAGAAATGTGAAGTTTTTTCTTGGCTGTCCACTTGGCACAAGTTTGTTCTTATTTAGCAGTCATTTATTTATGTTTAGCTAGCTTGGTGTCGTTGTTTTTGTTGTTTGTTTCATAGAAGTTGCTAACACTGAAACTATCATGGTGAGGCTAGCTATCTTACTGCTTTGGTTGTGTAGAGTGGGTAGCTGTACGCTGTAAAGAGTCTACGTGTTTGTATGAGTGTGTGTGTGTGTGTGTGTGTGTGTGTGTGTGTGTGTGTTTGTATGAGTGTGTGTGTGTGTGTGTGTGTGTGTGTGTGTGTGTGTGTGTGTGTGTGTGTGTGTGTGTGTGTGTGTGTGTGTGTGTGTGTGTGTGTGTGTGTGTGTGTGTGTGTGTGTGTGTGTGTGTGTGTGTGTGTGTGTGTGTGTATGAGTGTGTGTGTGTGTGTGTTTGTGTGTGTGTGTGTGTGTGTGTGTTTGTGTGTGTGTGTGTGTGTGTGTTTGTGTGTGTGTGTGTGTGTGTGTGTGTGTGTGTTTGTGTGTGTGTGTGTGTGTGTGTGTTTGTGTGTGTATGTGATAGAGAGAGTGGGGTGGGGTGGGTAGGGAGGGAGGGAGGGAGATCAATGCATAAAGTAATAACAGTTTGCTTTTGCAACATTGAACATGTACAGTGTGGCAGATGACTAGAGGAGCACATTGTGTACACAGGGCAGTGAATCGAGCCATACAGGGGCTGACCCATCCGGACCAGAGAGTGAGCGATGCAGTGGAAATCCGCACAGAACTTGACCTCCGCATTGGTCAGTGGAGGTTTTATTGGTCTTTGCCCTCTTTCAGCTTGTGGAATTTTTCCTTGCTGCTTTTTTTGGGGATAAAATAATTATTACTAATACTATACCTCAGAAGTGGAGACTTGCTCTACATATTATGATAATCTATGAATTGATTGTTCTTCATGAATAGGTGATTTGTTGGAGATAGTTTTGAATTTAAAGGAATATATCCTTTTGAATTCTTTGTCATAAGGAATGTTATGTAATTTTATGAAATCAAAATTTTCACTTATGAGGCAGTTGCTGGGTATACAATTAATGTCTCGATCAGTCTAGATTGGCTGTTTGCTGAAGGAAATGCTTGCATCTCTTTTTTGCTTCCTCTTTCTTTCTGTTTTCATCCCTTCTGCCCTTTTTACTTCCTGTCTTTCCTCTAGCCCCATCTTTCCTTCTGGTTGCTAAGTGCTGCATCATCTGGTCGATAGGTGCTGCATTCACAAGGTTCCAGACACTGCGGTTGCAGAAAGTGTTTCCTGAGGCACTTGCAGACCAGCTGATCAGCTACGGCAGCTGCCAGTTTCCCACACTGGGCTTTGTGGTGGAGCGATACAAGCAGGTGCAGAACTTCATCCAAGAACCATTTTGGAAACTGAAAGGTGAGGATACTGTCTGTGAGAATGTTGGTTTTGTGAGTTCTGTCAGAGTTTTAAAGTTGAGAACAGCTCCTGAGTAAATAAGACATGGAGTCCATGATTATTCAGCATACCCCAGTAAGTTATGTGTGGGACTCTAGTTTTTCCAGGCAAATGGGAAGGAATGTCAAAACCATTCAGGGTTTCAGTTTACCCTGGACAGTTAGAAAGGGGTCAGCAGAGAAGATTGAAATGGTTGTCCTTGTGAGATAACTTATCGTGAATGTAACAGAACTGCAGGTAACACTGAATGATTTACAGTTATGGGGATTAAATATGTTATTAAAGGATTGGGGTAAGCTTGTGTGGGAATAATGTATTTCCATCTTTGATAATGGAGTGCTTATTCACCTTATATCCTTTCATTTCCATTAATGATCAGATTTTGTGCTTTTATCTTAATACATACTTATGTTGGACTTATTTAATTTTTTTCCAGTTACACACATTGTGGATGAATTAAAAGCAGAATTTAATTGGAAAAGGTAAGTGCTTTCTGATATTATGAATGGGTACGTCAGCTATTTATTAACATTTTGTTGCTTTGGCAAGGTACAGATTATGTGATATTAACGTCTTCAGTAGGGTGTCTTCAATCCTACAGAAACATCCATTGAATATTGCTGCTGGTTGTTGTTATGGAGACATGACTGAGAGCATCAGAGTCCTGATAAATCCAAAACCTGTCTCCATAACTACAAATGCAAAGCATTGTAAAGGGTGTAGTTTTATGTAGTGACTTATCACCCATATTCTGGGCTCAAACCAACTTACACTTTACCCCCTGTTCAATGGGCCGCTTGATCAATCCCTCACTGGCACCTGACAACAAACACAGTTACAGACAGATAAGACTCACGCAGTCAGGCACCAGCACTAACTCCACTCCTTGGGGAATATTCCAAGCTGGTGCCGGCTCACAGCTGCACACAAGGGTTAATTGCACCACAATGTGGCCACGCTGCTCTTGCCGGTACCCTGCTTTACTCATGCATTGGGAGGAACAATATGGGTGAAGCATCTTGCTCAAGGATGCAACTCGGGGAAACTTCGAAGCTTTGAACGTCGCACCCACTTGCCGAAAGTGACCGCAGGTTGAGTGCACTAACCATTCGGCCAAAGAGCCCCATTGAAGTGACAGATTTGCTGACAGCTATGCATGCACTCATGCGGATGTGTGCATGAAGCCCAAGAGCACTTCAGTGTTCATTCCACTTGGAAAGCTTGAGCTTTTCAGATGTCCTGGGGTCGGTCCAACAAACAGACTTCTGTAAACAATGTCGTAAAGTCTGCCTTCCCCAGTCTGAATCCACAGTGTACCAAATCTGTCACCCTGAGGATGGATTCATCACAACTGCTGTTTACTAATGGAAGGGGGTAGTGTGATGATGTCATTGTTTTTGTTTTTCCTCTGTAACTCTTTGGACAGTATTAATATATTTATGGCATTCCTGTTTCAGGCATCGACTGTTTGACCCTCTGGTCTGCAGAGTGCTGTTTGAGCAGTGCATTGAGGTGGGTACAGCAGTGCTATTAATGAAACTCACATTTACATACACATAGATTATACAATACAGGTGTGTAGGTCGTTCTCTGTCAGTAAATATACCTCATGTAGATAATTGCTGTGGCATCTTAAGTAAGTGGCAAGTTCAGCACAGAACTCAACACTTATTTCCTTTTTCTTGTAATCTGTTTCCACAGGCCAATTAGATTTCACAAGAAAAAAAAAATACTATGAGATTCAGTTCTTAGTTGTTTATTGAAGTGTAAAAAAGGGTTTGAAAAAGCATGTACATTTTCTTGACAACATTTTTTTTTTCAGTTCAGGCATGGGAAAGAATGCCCCTATAGAGTTGACAACTAAAAGTTTTTAGTCAGTATGCTTTCAGTAATGAAAGTGTCATGCTATGGTAAGGCTGAATATTAGATATTTCTGGCATGAATGAATTTGGGAATTGACAAGCAAGGTCAGCTCTGCATCCTCTTGTGTTATGCATGTTCCAGAGCCCAGAGGCCACAGTGGAGGACGTGAAGAGCAAGCACAAGAGCAAGTGGAGGCCCCAGGCCCTGGACACAGTGGTGAGTGTGAAGAGAGGAACCTCCCCAGGAAGGTAGATGCTTGTAGTTTGAAGTTTCTCCATGTCTTGCCAAGAACTTGTTTTCCCACCTAAAAGTTTTCCCATTTGGAATAACGGTATATCTCTATGGCCATGGATTCCACCTGAGGAACGAGACTTGGTGGGACTCTGTGGCAGAGTGGTAATCGCTTTGACCTGCAGTCCATTGTGGCCAACAGGTGCCTTGTTTGAAGCTTTGCAGATCCCAGATGCATCAATGAGCAAGACACTATAGTATACTCACATTGCCTCTCCCCCAGCCAGAAGTGGTATGGGTACCTGTGATGGCTGAGCTGGAAAATTGTGAAGAGAGATTTGGTTAGTTTATTTACAGCCTGGTTGCATGCTCCTGAGGGAGTTGAGATGGTGGTGGAGTTATAACGAGAGTGGTCTGGTGACCAGGGGGTAAGACTAAGAGTGAGTGGTTTGAGCACCCATCAGTGGGTGCAAAGTCACTATATAAAAAAGAGCACCTTTACCTTTCATGCAGTAACTGTTGAAGGTTGAATGGATTATTCAAAACTAAGTGTAAAGATCGGAAAGAGCAACAAGACTTTACCATGACCTGTCATCCCGAATGTTTGTGAAGACGTAAAGAAAACTTGGTAACACAACTCTTTACTCTGTCTGTACACTCGGATGCATTGCTTTTTATCATGTGCAGGAACTGGAGAAACTGGCATCAAGGAAGCTACGGATCAACGCCAAGGAGACAATGCGTGTGGCCGAGAAGCTCTACACACAGGGCTACATCAGCTACCCCCGCACTGAGACCAACATCTTTCCCCGTGACATGGACCTGGCCAGCCTAGTGCAGGCTCAGACTCAGGACCCAAACTGGGGAGGTGGGTGCTCTGTTGGTCTTGGCTGTCGTGCTGGTGGTGGTGGGTGGTGGTGGTGGTGGTGGGTGGTGGTGGTGGTGGTGGTGGTGGTGGTGGGTGGTGGTGTTGGATGGTGGTGGGTGGTGATGTTGGGTGGTGGTGGTGGTGGCGGTGGTGGTGGTGGTGGTGGTGGTGGTGGTGGTGGTGGTGGTGGTGGTGGTGGTGGTGGTGGTGGCGGTGGTGGTGTTTGGATGGTGGTGGGTGGTGATGTTGGGTGGTGGTGGTGGTGGCGGTGGTGGTGGTTGGTGATGGTGGTGGTGGTGGTAGTGCTGGTCGTGGTGGTTCTGGTGGTGGGTGAATGGTGGTGGTGGGTGGTGGTGGTGGTGGTGGTGGTGGGTGATGGTGGTGGTGCTGTGGTGGTGGTGGTGCTGTGGTGGTGGTGGTGGTACTGGTGGTGGGTGGGTGGTGCTGGTGGTGGGTGGGTGGTGGTGGTGGGTGATGGTGGTGGTGCTGTGGTGGTGGTGGTGTTGTAGTGGTGGTGGTGCTGTAGTGGTGGTGGTGCTGGTTGTGGGTGGGTGGTGCTGGTGGTGGGTGGGTGGTGGTGGTGGTTGCGGCGGCAGTGGTGGTGGTGACAGTGGTGGTGAGTGGTGGGTGGGTGGTGCTGGTGGTGGGTGGGTGGTGGTGGGTGGGTGGTGGTGGTGGTGCTGTGGTGGTGGTGGTGCTGGTGGTGCTGTGTTGGTGGTGGTGCTGGTGGTGGGTGGGTGGTGCTAGTGGTGGGTGGGTGGTGGTGGTGGTGGCGGTGGTGGTGGTGGTGACAGTGGTGGTGAGTGGTGATGGTGGAGTGGTGATGGTGTTGGTGGTGATGGTGGTTGCGATGATGGTAATGGTGGTTAGAGGTGATGGTAGTGATGATGTAATTGTGGTAGTGGTAATGGTGGTGAAAGTAGTGCTGGTGGTTGTGATGCTACTGGTAGTGGTGGTGGTGGTGGTGGTGGTGGTGTGGTGATGGTGGTGTGGTGGTGGTGGTGTGGTGATGGTGGTGTGGTGATGGTGGTGTGGTGATGGTGGTGTGGTGATGGTGGTGTGGTGATGGTGGTGTGGTGATGGTGGTGTGGTGATGGTGGTGTGGTGATGGTGGTGTGGTGATGGTGGTGTGGTGATGGTGGTGTGGTGATGGTGGTGTGGTGATGGTGGTGTGGTGATGGTGGTGATGGTGGTGTGGTGATGGTGGTGTGGTGATGGTGGTGTGGTGATGGTGGTGTGGTGATGGTGGTGTGGTGATGGTGGTGTGGTGATGGTGGTGTGGTGATGGTGGTGTGGTGATGGTGGTGTGGTGATGGTGGTGTGGTGATGGTGGTGTGGTGATGGTGGTGTGGTGATGGTGGTGATGGTGGTGTGGTGATGGTGGTGTGGTGATGGTGGTGGTGGTGATGGTGGTGGTGGTGATGGTGGTGTGGTGATGGTGGTGTGGTGATGGTGGTGTGGTGATGGTGGTGATGGTGGTGGTGGTGGTGTGGTGATGGTGGTGATGGTGGTGATGGTGATGGTGGTGATGGTGGTGATGGTGGTGATGGTGGTGATGGTGGTTGTGATGCTACTGGTAGTGGTGGTGATGGTGGTGATGGTGGTGTGGTGATGGTGGTGATGGTGGTGATGGTGGTATGGTGATGGTGGTGATGGTGGTGATGGTGGTGATGGTGGTGATGGTGGTTGTGATGCTACTGGTAGTGGTGGTGATGGTGGTGATGGTGGTATGGTGATGGTGGTGATGGTGGTATGGTGATGGTGGTGATGGTGGTGATGGTGGTGATGGTGGTTGTGATGCTACTGGTAGTGGTGGTGATGGTGGTGATGGTGGTGATGGTGGTTGTGATGCTACTGGTAGTGGTGGTGATGGTGGTGATGGTGGTGTGGTGATGGTGGTGATGGTGGTGATGGTGGTGATGGTGGTTGTGATGCTACTGGTAGTGGTGGTGATGGTGGTGATGGTGGTGTGGTGATGGTGGTGATTTTGTGGTGATTTTGATGGCTGTGTTCTTGTTTTTAGAGTGTTGGCTTTCTGGCTTTCAGCATTTGCCCAGAGGGTGTTGAACCATGGACCCAACCCTAGAAATGGTAACAAGACTGACAACGCCCATCCTCCCATCCACCCCCTCAAGTACACCAACTCCCTGCAGGTATCCATAGCGATTGCTTCTGAACGTATCTTGATCGATTCTCTGCTGTGACTATTGGAGGTCTTCTTTGGGGCAAGGTTGGAGGTCTGCAATGTACTTTGGAACATTGAATGTCCTCCCTCTGCTGACAAGAAGCCCTCTAGCAAATTTTTAATCTTTGAAGGGTTTGCAAATTGATGAATTGTTATGCGTGATTCTTGAAGTAGTTGAAGGTTGGAATTGTGCTTGACTGTTGTCTTTTATATGGTTTTCTTTCTTTGGAGTGGTCTTATCTATTGGAAATGTTATAAAAATGAGTGAATACATTTTCATGTATATGGAGCAACAAGTATAACGTAGATGTAGAAAATCTTGTCATTTTTCCTGGACAAGGGAGAGAACATCCAGGATGTAATATTGTATTCAGATGTCTATGAAGGAATCAACTATGAATTTATGTTTCTGAAACAATGAGCTTGAATTCATCAGTTTGCATTGTGTTTCCAAGGTAACATGGAGAAGATCTTTAGTTCGTAGTGTGTTTTCAGGGCATCAAAAGTAACTCCAAGAGTCTATGGCATTTTTCCAGGGCAGTAGGCAAATTATCAGTGAGTGTATGTTGTGTTTCCAGGGCAATGAGCAGAAAATCCACAAGCCTATGTTATGTTTCCTTGGGAAGGAAAAAAATCTACAAGTTTGTGTTGTGTTTCCAGGGCAACGAGCAGAAGATCTATGAGTTTGTGGTGCGGCATTTCTTGGCCTGCTGTTCCCAAGATGCCCAGGGGCAGGAGACAACGGTGGAGATCAACATTGCCGAGGAAAAGGTCAGTTTTTTGTCTGTGGTGTCTGTCTTGCCTCATCTGCTTTTCTTTTGAGCTGTGTCATCACATCTGTTTACTACCATCTTTCCCTTACATAAAACTCCCCTCTACTGTTCTTGTCTTCTTCATCAGCTTTGTCCCCCTGCTGCTATGTAACTTCTCTGGTTTCATGTTGTTTATCTCAATGGGCCAATGGCCTACACAACAAACTGTTTTGTTGTTGTTGTTGTTGCTGTTGTTTATCTCTCCTGTTCATTACAAATATCCTTTTGCATAATCAGTGCCTTCCCCCTTTATCCATCCTTCCTTGCTTGTTTCACTCCCCCCCCCCCCCTTCTTTCTCTCCTTCCTTCTTTTCTTCCTCCCTTTTTTCCTTTCTTTCTTCTTTCTTCCTTCCTTTCTTCCTTGCTTTCCTCCCCCCTCTGCCTGGTAATTTGTTGTGTTTTGATTTTGAGTAAGAATTGTTGTTGTTGACGTTAGACTTTGGGTTGTAATTTGACTTCTTTCTGGAATTGGCAGTGGCTGTTATTGACTGTAGAGCTTCTGTGAGTAAAGGTGTTTGCTTCCTCATCTGTTGCAGTTTGTTGCCTCGGGGCTGATGATCACAGCAAGGAACTACCTGGATGTCTACCCCTATGACAGGTGGAGTGCCAAGGTGAGCACTGTCTTTCTCCTGATAGTCC
Source organism: Theodoxus fluviatilis (assembly GCA_034096865.1). NCBI lineage: Eukaryota > Metazoa > Mollusca > Gastropoda > Cycloneritida > Neritidae > Theodoxus > Theodoxus fluviatilis. The sequence goes on along the minus strand of JAWQFJ010009043.1, from coordinate 36,013 downwards.
AGTCTTGATTTTTTAATTAAATTTTAATGAACTGAAATCGCAGAATTAGATGTGAGTCAATACTCCAACACTTGAAGCCACTGTGTGAATGCAAGAAATGATCATTTGTGGTTTGTTGCTTGTTGCTCAAGACATGCCATATTTACAAGAATTTTTCATTTGATTCCTGAAAAAGAAATTGATAAACATATCCATTTTCTATGTCATGTAAAAAATTTTACTGAGCAAGATTTGAATCTTTAAACATGATTACAATTGCAATTTAACATGATAGTAAACAACTTTTGTCTTGCCTATAGTTGTTTTTTACTATGATGTGTATTATTGCAGGAAATCCCTGTGTATCTCATAGGGGACAAATTTGAACCAAACTCAATTGAGGTAAGTCATTAGGATGTACGACTTTTCCCCCCAATAAATGCTTATGAATGCAGTAAGGGATGTTAAAAGTACAATTCTACAGCTGTTTCAGTTTCAAAATTGATATATCTCTTGTCAATCAGTAATTTATAAAGTTAGGAATGAAGAAATATACCCCAAAATAAAAATTTCAAGTAATTTTAAAAAAGGGTAGTCGTTGGAGGTACATGGAAAAATGTGTTATTCTTCTTGTTAATCAGGAATACCAGTACAGACAAACAAGAGCAGGTCTTTAAAAGCTGTGTGCTGATTATGGATGTTTGTGGCAGCTTCCTACGAAGATTTGACATGCTTTGTTTTCATGCCGTGTCCAGTTGGCAGAGGGGGAGACAACACCTCCTCCACTGCTGAGTGAAGCAGACCTCATCGCCCTGATGGAGAAACATGGCATAGGTAATCACATACACCTGCATTTACCCGTGTGTACCTACCCCTGACATGGCATAGGTAATCACATACACCTGCATTTACCCTTGTGTACCTACCCCTGACATGGCATAGGTAATCACATACACCTGCAATTACCCGTGTGTACCTACCCCTGACATGGCATAGGTAACACATACACCTGCATTTACCCGTGTGTACCTACCCCTGACATGGCATAGGTAACACATACACCTACATTTACCCATGTGTACCTACCCCTGACATGGCATAGGTAACATACACCTGCATTTACCCGTGTGTACCTACCCCTGACATGGCATAGGTAACACATACACCTGCAGGCCTGCCTACCTGTACGGAAATTCCGTATTTTGTCCGGAAATTTAAAAAAATCGGCGAGCGTTCCGGAAAATACGGGAGTTTATTTTGCGTTCCGGAAATATCAAAATAAAAACTATAATAAAATAATTTCCAAAATCGTTGGCCTGTGGCTGTGCGCGAATCGTTTTCCGAAGCAGTCTACCGATGATTGCCGAATGGGTTTGTTCTGTAATGCGCAGGCGCAGCGTGCGAAAATATTTCCGAAAATTGCCGAGTGACGTCATTTTCGTGCAAGTGCAACGCACGAAGTGTTTTTCCGGAGAGTGCCGGTATGTGCAGTGTTCATGTGCAACAATGGCGTCAAAACGAAAGCCAAGCGATTGTGTTTCTGAATTATCGAAGAAACAGCGGAGGTCGCAGGTCTACATTCCAGCGTACACGGAGAAGTATCCATTTATAGTCCGCGGCACCACTGACTCCACTGTCAAATGTACGACTTGTGATAACCAGTTCAGCATCTCCAGTGGTGGCGCCAACGATATCGAAAGGCATGTTGAAGGCCCAAAGCATGTGAAGAAAAATGAGGAGAAGAAGGTCGCAGCAGCGCAAAAACCTATCAGTGAATATTTTACACCGCCTCCTTCGAAAGTGTCCCAAATCGACATCGACGTAATTCGAGCTGAGGCGATGATGGTAGACTTGACAGTAGAACTGAACCTCCCAATGGCGGCATTGGACAAACTGAGTGTAGGTGTAGGGGAAGACCTCCTCTTCCCACACCTCCCCATGGTTATGCTTGCCATAATGACAATCCCTCACTCATCAGCTCACTGTGAGCGCATTTTCTCAGTCGTGAGAAAGAACAAAACACACTTCAGAGGCAGCATGGGATCCGACACCTTGGAGGCCTTGGTGGTAGCCAAGTCCAGGCCTGGACAAGCCCTTGACAGAAACTACAGTGTCAAAGACCTGAAAGGCCTGAAAAGTGCCTACTACCAGTCTTTGTCACAGTAAACAAGCTGCAGAACTATTGTATATAGTGTACATTAAATCAGGTATGTTTTGTTTTATCTTTTGGTCCCTGGTTAATGATTAAAGTTGCTTTGTTTTCTTGCACTGTCGCACGGTTTAATACTGAAATCGGAACTGAAATACGGAAATTTGAACTTGGTAATACTGAAATCGAAAAAGGAGGGTAGGCAGCCCTGCACCTGCATTTACCCGTGTGTACCTACCCCTGACATGGCATAGGTAACACATACACCTGCATTTACCCGTGTGTACCTACCTCTGATGTCTGCTCCCTGTCATTAGAATAATATGGCGTAACACAGTGAAATATCTATTTTCTTGTGTGTGTGTGTGTGTGTGTGTGTGTGTGTGTGTGTGTGAGCACATATGTGTGTGTGTGTGTGTGTGTGTGTGTGTGTGTGTGTGTGAGTGTGTGTGTGTGTGTGTGTGCACGTGCTCATGTATTTCTTCACTCTCTGCAATTTATTGTAAAATATTGTAGGAGTTTGTGTTTTACTTCTGATGACATCCATATCTGATTTCCTTAAAGTATGGTGTTAATTTTGTCTTGTTTACATTTTTCTTCTTTTCACTTCTTTACTTTACTAAACAATAGTGTAGAGTAGGCTCAAGAGAATGAATGATTTATTGAGAGCTTATCCTGTAATGATACAAGGGTAAAACTTCCTGGAATAAAACGTATATGTGCTTTTGACAATGAGGACAATTCTTCTTTACAAAAAAAGGAGTCCTTCCTCTATTTAATGATGGTATTGTGAACTGAACTTTTTTGGCAGTTATTGTGTTCCACAGAAGTAATACTGGGTAGCTGTGAGGGCAGGGGTAGCACTCTATAGTGTGATTAGCCCTTGTATGCAGCTGTGCACCAGCATTAGGTTGGAGTACTCCTCAGGGAGTGGAGTTGGTGCTGGTACCCAGCTGTGTGTCTTGCGTATCTGTCACTGTGTTTGCGCCAGTGATAATTTATCAAGCGGCCCGGGATCAGGGGATAAAGTGTTAAGCAGCTTGAGACCCAGACATGGGTGATAAGTTGCTATATAAAACCACACCTTTACCTTTAATATTGAGGCCACTATTGTGCTGCTGACAGGGACGGATGCCACACACGCAGACCACATAGAGACCATCAAGAGTAGAATGTACGTTGGACTCCGGCCTGACGGACGATTTGTTCCTGGACAGCTTGGCATGGGGCTGGTGGAAGGTCAGATTTTTTTTTTCTTCTTCCTCCTCCTCCTCCTCCTCCTCCTCCTCCTCCTCCTCCTCCTCCTCCTCCTCCTCCTCCTCCTCCTCCTCCTCCTCCTCCTCTCCTCCTCCTCCACTCCTTCTTCTTCTTCTTCTTCTTCTTCTTCTTCTTCTTCTTCTTCTTCTTCTTCTTCTTCTTCTTCTTCTTCTTCTTCTTCTTCTTCTTCTTCTTCATTGTTACACTTCCTCCTCCTCCTCTTTACTTTATAGTTGCTGGTTATGATTATAGTGATATGGCCATAGGGTTGTGATGACAAGATGACATTATGGTTACAATATTGTTGATGTTTAATAAGATAATTATTGACATATTAGAGTTGTTGCACATTTAATAGCTCTAAAGAATCGCATTGTAGTTTACTATGGAATGATTTTGAAGGTTAGTGTTGTGGAGAGAGTGGGGAGAGCAGATCTGGAAAGAGAAAACTGGTGATGGATCACTAGATTGTCTCCTAGTATCTTTCAGCTTGTGGTGAAGTGGTGCATTTAGGAATTGCATTTTGCAGGATTTCCATGTTCTTTACCTGAACGGATCTAGTTGGGGGAGATTTAAAGATGGCAAGTTTTGTTGTTGTTGTTGTTGTTATTGTTGTCATAGTGAAGACCTGGTAATTTCCTTTTAAGTTCTTAATCTTGATGAATGAATGGCTGGTGCAACTGTCATTCTCTGTGCAGGCTACGATGCCATTGAGGCCATCAAAGACTATGAAATGTCCAAACCCCACCTGAGAGCGGGACTGGAAGCAGACTTGAAGAAGTAAGTTCACTGTCATGTGCATGTAAAGAAAAGAAGCAAGGAGACTTTTCATGGTGTGTTTGCCACCAAGCTGACTTGTGTGAATTTCAAAAGTTCAAAAGTCTCTCTAGAGTTTTTAAAATTCAGTATATGAAATGGAACGGCAATGTTTTATTTTAATTTATTTCTTGCTGAATTTGTATGAGTTATTTTCTTCTTGTACTGATTTTTACATTGATACAGCTGAAGCTCCAAACTAGTGCAGATCTACAATCCTTTTTAATCTGATTCATTGCACACATATTTATTATTTTTCAGTATCTGTGAAGGCAGGAAAGACAAAGCAGGTAAGACATGCCTTTGCAACTGGAAGTGGAACAACCATATGTGACTGCTTGAGAACTATACAAGGTTAAAGTACAAAAAAGTTTTTGAGAAAACCTGAGTAAAGTTTTCCTGAGCTTTACATCACTGTCAAAACTTAAAGATTTCCCCTGTGAAAAAGCAGTTTTTTTTCCTTGAATATGCATGAATGAATGAATAATATTGTGGTTGAAACATCTCATTTTGTTTTTTTTCCTCCTTGAGCTTTGTTTTCTCATGCATGGTCACATGTGTTTAGCATTTGTTCAAGGTCATGAACTGTATTGTACTGTATGCTGTACTGTGTTGCATTCAGTGCACTGACCTGTATTGTACTGTATGCTGTGCTGTGTTGCATTCACTGTGGGGAACTGTATTGTACTGTATGCTGTACTGTGTTGCATTCACTGTGGTGAACTGTATTGAACTGTATGCTAATTGCTATGCTGTGTTGCATTCAGTGCACTGACCTGTATTGTACCATATGCTGTGCTGTGCTGTGTTGCATTTAGTGTACTGAACTATATTGTACTAAATGCTGTGCTGTGTCGCATTCAGTGTTCTGAACTGTACTGTGCAATATTCTGTGCTATGTTGCATTCAGTGTAAGGAGCTGTATTGCACTGTATGCTGTGCTGTGCTGCATTGCAGTGTATGGAACTGTTATGCAGTTTATGCTGTGCTGTGTTGCACTTTTTTCCAAGCTGTGTTGCACTGTATGCTGTGTTGTGTTGTGTTGCAGTGTATGCTGTGCTGTGCTGTGTTGCAGTGTATGCTGTGCTGTGCTGTGTTGCAGTGTATGCTGTGCTGTGCTGTGTTGCAGTGTATGCTGTGCTGTGCTGTGTTGCACTGTATGCTGTGCTGTGTGTGTTGCACTGTATGCTGTGCTGTGCTGTGCTGCAGTGTATGCTGTGCTGTGTTGCAGTGCATGCTGTGCTGTGCTGTGTTGCAGTGTATGCTGTGCTGTGCTGTGTTGCACTGTATGCTGTGCTGTGTTGCACTGTATGCTGTGCTGTGCTGTGTTGCAGTGTATGCTGTGCTGTGCTGTGTTGCAGTGTATGCTGTGCTGTGCTGTGTTGCATTGTATGCTGTGCTGTGCTGTGTTGCATTGTATGCTGTGCTGTGTTGCACTGTATGCTGTGCTGTGTTGCAGTGTATGCTGTGCTGTGCTGTGTTGCAGTGTATGCTGTGCTGTGCTGTGTTGCAGTGTATGCTGTGCTGTGTTGCAGTGTATGCTGTGCTGTGTTGCAGTGTATGCTGTGCTGTGCTGTGTTGCAGTGTATGCTGTGCTGTGTTGCAGTGTATGCTGTGCTGTGTTGCAGTGTATGCTGTGCTGTGCTGTGTTGCATTGTATGCTGTGCTGTGCTGTGTTGCAGTGTATGCTGTGCTGTGTTGCACTGTATGCTGTGCTGTGTTGCAGTGTATGCTGTGCTGTGCTGTGTTGCAGTGTATGCTGTGCTGTGCTGTGTTGCAGTGTATGCTGTGCTGTGTTGCAGTGTATGCTGT
>JAWQFJ010009043.1:0-25000 GCA_034096865.1 Theodoxus fluviatilis | reverse complement strand
TAGGGGTGGGGTGGGGAGTGGTGGGTGGGGCTGGTGGTGAAACCATGCAGTAATGTTTAGAAGACTGTAGGTGCAGACCTGGACCATGCAGTAATGTTCAGAAGACTGTAGGTGCAGACCTGGGCCATGCAGTAATGTTCAGAAGACTGTAGGTGCAGACCTGGGCCATGCAGTAATGTTCAGAAGACTGTAGGTGCAGACATGGGCCATGCTGTAATGTTCAGAAGACTGTAGGTGCAGACATGGGCCATGCAGTAATGTTCAGAAGACTGTAGGTGCAGACCTGGGCCATGCAGTAATGTTCAGAAGACTGTAGGTGCAGACCTGGGCCATGCAGTAATGTTCAGAAGACTGTAGGTGCAGACCTGGGCCATACAGCGATGTTCAGAAGACTGTAGGTGCAGACCTGGGCCATGCAGTAATGTTCAGAAGACTGTAGGTGCAGACCTGGGCCATGCTGTCTGCTTGCAGGCCTCCAAGCTGGATGAAGCTCTCTCCCAGTATCTTGGCCAGGCCCAGACTGTCACAGACAGTGAGGGTAGGCCTTCCTCTGTGTGTGTGTGTGTGTGTGTGTGTGTGTGTGTGTGTGTGTGTGTGTGCATGTGTGTGTGCATGTGTGTGTCTGTGTGTGTGTGTGCATGTGTGTATATTTGTGTGTGTGTGTGTGTGTATATTTGTGTGTATGTGTGTGTGTGTGTGTGTGTGTGTATGTGTGTGTGTCTGTTTGCACGTGTTAGTTTGTGTTACATGGAAGTGTATCAGGTAAGTGTCAATTCTAAATCTACAATAAATTTTATGCTAATGTGAATTTGTGTTCGTTGAAGAGGGTCAGATTGCTTATTAGTTATTACCATTTGATTGGGATTATCACAAAGTAGATTTGTGATATTTCAAAAAGGCTCCAAGAATGATCATCAAGTTTTGATGTGTGTATAGCATGATGATGTATATAATTTTTCTCTTTCAACTTTGCTCATGAAAAAAGCATTCGTTATCACAAGCAGTTATGCAAAGCAGATAAAACCAGCAACACATAAGGACGTTGTGTATAGGGGTTCCATGCAGCACTCTTAGTGTAGTGCCTTGCTTGCGCAGTGGCACGGTGGAGACTGGAGGTGGGTGTTGTGTCTGTTGCAGTGACTCCAGCTGCTGCCCCGGCCCCAGTCAAGCCCTGCCCAGCCTGTGGCAGCCAGATGGCACTCCGCGCCAAGCGGGATGGCAAGGGGTGGGATGTCCCCTGGTCTTTTTCAACTTTTAATTTCTTTATTTAAAAAAAAAGTTTTATTGATGAGTGCAACCATACTTGTATCGCACTACGTAATAAAGATGATGGAAACATAAGAAGGGGAAAGATAGGAGTGGGTTGGAGTGGAGTGGGGTTGTCACTGTTGCAGATATTTTGAGGCAGTGATGGAGGTGAGGATGTACGAGAGAAAAGATGATGCATTGGGCCTGTATGTTTGAATGAAAAGTGTTAGATAAATTATATTTTTTTTAACACATTTCTTCCATTTTTGTCCTCTGGTCTTGGCTTGACTGAGAGATGTGGGCTTGAAGGATTATTTAGACTGTCATACCAATGAGAACTCCTCTTGACACAGGTGATGGATGAAGTCTGTATTCAAATGAGACAAGACCTGTGACCCTTGAGAATGTCAGACCATTTTGTTTTGCTGCATGGCAATTTAGAGAACTAGTAATTATATGGTTGTCTAGAGTTACTTGGCTGCATGAGAATGCAACCAAACACCTGCTTGTCCTAAGTACTGAATTGTTATTTTACTTTGAAATGAATACTTTTTCTTGAATTTTCTGTATTTCTGATTGAGTGTGTTGCCAGTATTTTATTTTCTATGTATTTTAAGTGAAAGAAAAGTGAACAGAACTCAGTTGATAGTCTCTGAAAACCAACATGTAACACAACATAACTGATGATTGAAGTGCTCAGCAGGTTTTGTTTTGACCAGCACAAGGTACAAACAATGACATATCCGTTTCATATTGTTTATGCACTAAACTGGAAGTATTTGAGGGGGAAAGTCCAGGTTTGAGCACATTTGAACATCAAGCTGTGTGTTTGTCTGTGCTGCCAGCAGTTGTGTTGAGACGAAGACCTCTCATTTCAGCTTCTACGTCGGATGCCTGGGCTACCCCGACTGCCGAAACGCCACCTGGTTTCCCAACATGGTGGTGGAGGCCACAGTCACTGATGATGTCTGTCAGAGGGTCAGTCGTCTCTGTTCCATAAAGACAGTTCTTGTGTGTCCTTTGATGAATTTAGCTAGCTAAATTGTATTGAATAGTTGATTTAAATTCAGCATGTGGGATTCACCAGAGCCCATACAATGACAGACAACCCCCAAAAAATTTTGGCAGCACTGTTAAATATTTAAATATTTTATTTCTTCTCGCAGTGTTGCATTCCTTGCCATGAAATGTGCTTTCTATCTCAAATTGTTGTTAGAAAGCAAGATTTTAAAAAATCTCAACTTTATTGGTTTTGAATTTACGCAACCAGTTACACTTTGTTTTGAGTATTGGACTTGTCTGTCTGACTTACCTGCATGAAATTAAATATTTGAGGAGTTGTTTGATGTTGACATTCGTTTGGTTCTGTGTGGTTTGTTGTTATTTGATGATGATAATGACAGTGATAATGATAATGACGATGATGACGGGAGGTTGCTTGTTGCTGACTTGCTGTTGCATTGCCCATGTTGTAGTGCCAACCAGGCCCCGTCCACCTCATCCAGTTTAAGTTCAAGCCTGGCTCCACTCCTCCCATGATTCCTGCAGAGTGAGTGGTCCTCTCTTCCTCTAAGTATGCAAGGCACCAGTAGAGTGCCAGTGTCAGCAGAACTGCTGCTCTCTGGCGCCACAGAGTAATAAGTCATCTTTTCGAACACTGAGACTGATGGAGCCTGTTGAAGCTGCAATGGAAGGGCACTCCAAAGTCTTGGTGCAGCAGATGCAAAGGCACTGTCTCCACTTGTTGTCTTTGACTGGTGCTCCCCCGGGAGCCCTCTATCAGATTGGAGGGTCCTAATTGGTTGACAAGGTTCCAGGAGATCGCACAAGTATGCTGGCATACTTTACACATATTCCCTGCTTTTCACCTCATATCCCTCCATTTTCCAATGGGTTTTCACTGGATTATTCTCATGGTACAGAATGAGCATTTGGATGCATGATTTCTTTCCAAAACAAGACAAAGGGCATGTTTATGTACTTTGTACCACACTGGAGGAGAAGCGGGAAAATGAGAAGCATGCTTTGCTGCTACTGGTGTTGGATGGCTGCTGTTGCTTCCTGATATTAGAGGTCCTTTCTGTCCTATCTAACTGCTCCGTTGCCTCCTCTGTCCGCCAAGCACCCCCCACCCCCCTCAATCCCCCTCCATCAGATATGAGGTGGTTATCGAGCGGCTCCAGCCTTAGATTATACTCTTCCAACAGTGATATGAATCCATACATTTTATCTTTCAGCTATGTCGGGTGCATAGGTGGATGTGATGATGATCTGATGGAAACTCTGGATATCAAAAGACAGTTCTCGCAGACAGTTGTATTGAGTAAGTATTTTTTCATTTTTGTGCCTTGTACATTTCTGTTGCAAGTGGTCTTTTTTCACGATTGAGTTTTGTTTGCTCAAATAAAAAAGATGTCAAATATTGCTTTCTCCTTATTCACAGACACAAATAAATGTCTTTATGACATAATTTTGCTCACCATTGTTTGTCACAGAGGATATTACTGCTGCAAGATATGAAGACCCCCATGGCCTGTTTGTATGAAGTTATAAGAGTTGATTTTACTCAAACTGAATTGGAAACAATCACATGTGGTTTCAGTGGTGAAGAGAGCATTTCGGGTGCTAACTGGAAAGTCATGGGTTCAGTCCCCGCCTGTGGTCTTAAATTTTTTTCCTGTCTGTCCCACGCAGGGCTTCAGCTCTGTATGTTAAACTAGAATCCCATGTGTCACTTCTACTTTGTTGGCTGCTGCAGGATTTTCTCACAGTTTCTTGAAAATACTGGATGCTTGTCATATCTGACTCTTCATCTGGTTGTGGAGGCTGGACTTTTGAACAGATGGATGGTAAAGGAACCGAGTCAATAAAGATGCTGTTCTAATTTATTTTACAGATTCATCAGGTTCTGCCAACTCCAGCCAGTCAGGGAGAGGTGGGGGCAGAGGAGGCAGAGGAGGAGGTGGTGGTGGCAGAGGAGGAGGTGGAGCAGGAGGACCAAGTGGAGGTGGCAGAGATGACTGGAGAGGAGGAGGGGGAGGAGGAGGAGGGGGTGCAGGGGGAGCAGCAGCAGGGGGAGGAGGGAGAGGGGGACAGATGGGAAATCGACACATCAGCACCCAGGCTGGTCCCCAGGCAGGGACAGATAACTCTAGAAAACCCCTTGGGCTGCTTCCCACAGGCCATGGGGGCCTAGGGGTGGGGGGAGGGGGAAGCAGAGGGGGAAGGGGTAGAGGAGGGGGAGGAATGGGAAGAGGGGGAGGAAGTGGAAGTGGAGGAGGAGGAGGCAGTGGAGGAGAAGGATCTGCCATAGTTTGCAACTGTGGGACAGACGCCATCCTACTCACTGTCAGGAAAGAGGGACCCAACACAGGTTAGTGACAGTGATGCAGTTGTCATTCTGTCTGACTGTCCATCCATTTGTTCATCTGTCTGTTTCTGCCTTTTACATCTGTCCACTGTTTTGTCCTGTGCTGCCCTGCTGAGAGAGAGAGAGATAGAGAGAGAGAGAGAGAGAGAGAGAGAGAGAGAGAGAGAGAGAGAGAGAGAGAGAGAGAGAGAGAGAGAGAGAGAGAGAGATTAGGCTGTCCTCTTGCCTGTCTCTTAGTTCACCACTGCTTGTCATGCTACAGCTCTGGTTCATGTGTGTTTCCTGTCTTTGAGTGTCTGTTGTACTTATTTTCTCATGTAGAGATCTCTTTTTAAAATAATCTCAAACAGCTTTACTGGAGATGGCAAATTTGACCTACATTATTAATTCACATTCTTTTCTACTTGTATATTGTCCCAATTTTTCTGTTATTATTTTCTTGTGATGTTTTACTATATACTGGAAGCTTTTTCGATGAGCAGTTCAGTACTCCTCTCTACAGGCATCATGCCAGTGAGATGAAAATCTATGTTTATGTTTGCTGATGCTGCATTATGGCTGCCTGCAGGACGGCAGTTCTACAAGTGTGCAACCCCTAGTGGCGGAGGCTGCAACTTCTTCCTGTGGGCTGACGAAGACACCAACTCTGCACCCACCAGCTCCAGGTGTGTGCTTCTGCAGCAATGGGCTGTGTATAACTATAAGAAACACCTCTGGAAGAGCTAAGATTGAAAAAAGTATTTGCATCTGCAACTTGAACCAGATTGAATCAGTTAAAAAAACTGAATGAATGAGAAATTTAAAACATACAGATACTCTTTCATGATATTAGAATTTTTTAATTTATTTATTGGATTTCCTTTATCTCCTACAACAGGGGGATTCACTACAAAATGAAAACATTGCTAGTCTTTGTCAATGTTATCTACATGCTTTGTGGTGTTGAATATAAAAGCCCCTCAAATGTTTCATATCTTCTCCAGATCATAGATCAAAGCTTGTTTTTGACAGCCCATTTCAAACTGTACAAATCTACCTCTGTGCTCCACAAGGAGCGATTTCAACAGGAACCCCAGCTCTGGACCCTCCAGCAGTGGATACAGGGGAGGCAACTCCAACAGCTCATGGGGAGATGCTCCTGCTGTGGCTGGGAACTCTGTGATGTGCAACTGTGGAGAGCCAGGCAGGCTGTGAGTGAAGATTTGTCTCCCCTCATTTAGGGCTGTGCAAAAGTTTCTTTAAAAATCTGTATTGAGAATCTGTCAATAGCAGATTTTTTTCTCTCTCTCTGATCTTGTTGTTCCCAGGTATGTCTGAGAGAACCTTGGAAAGTTGTCTTGTAAATTGATGGCATCATCAAGTAGTCAGTCTTGATTCTTCAGACAAGTATGAGGAGTGTGCATTAGTCAGGTCAAGGTTCAGAACCATTACTTGGTTTTCCATTGGTGGCAATTTGTTTTTATTGTCTTCTTTCCAGTCTTGTTCATATCAGCTAGAATCAGTCACTTCATGTTTGTTATGGTCAGTGTAGATGGTGGTGGCGGTGATGATGATGATGATGATCTTTGTTTTCATCCTTTTTTAATAAGGAAAATTCTGTTTGGGGAATTTTGCCTCTGGTCACTGATGTGCAGCGCGCACTGACTGGCTTTACTTGTCAGTAGGAGAGTCAATGTGGGTGAAGCACTGTGCCCAAGGCAGGAGAGGCAGTGTGGGTGAAGCACTGTGCCCAAGGCAGGAGAGGCAATGTGGGTGAAGCACTGTGCCCAAGGCAGGAGAGGCAGTGTGGGTGAAGCACTGTGGGTGAAGCACTGTGCCCAAGGCAGGAGAGGCAGTGTGGGTGAAACACCTTGCCCAAGGCAGGAGAGGCAATGTGGGTAAAGCACCGTGCCCAAGGCAGGAGAGGCAGTGTGGGTGAAGCACTGTGGGTGAAGCACTGTGCCCAAGGCAGGAGAGGCAGTGTGGGTGAAGCACTGTGGGTAAAGCATCGTGCCCAAGGCAGGAGAGGCAGTGTGGGTGAAGCACTGTGCCCAAGGCAGGAGAGGCAGTGTGGGTGAAGCACTGTGCCCAAGGCAGGAGAGGCAGTGTGGGTGAAGCACTGTGCCCAAGGCAGGAGAGGCAGTGTGGGTGAAGCACCTTGCCCAAGGCAGGAGAGGCAGTGTGGGTGAAGCACTGTGCCCAAGGCAGGAGAGGCAATGTGGGTGAAACACCTTGCCCAAGGCAGGAGAGGCAGTGTGGGTGAAGCACTGTGCCCAAGGCAGGAGAGGCAGTGTGGGTGAAGCACCGTGCCCAAGGCAGGAGAGGCAATGTGGGTGAAGCACTGTGCCCAAGGCAGGAGAGGCAGTGTGGGTGAAGCACTGTGCCCAAGGCAGGAGAGGCAGTGTGGGTGAAGCACTGTGCCCAAGGCAGGAGAGGCAGTGTGGGTGAAGCACTGTGCCCAAGGATGCAACTCTGGGACCTGTGGATCTTCAAACACCTCACCTATTAGCTGCAGTCCACTGCAGGTCAATCGCTGTAACTGCTCAGCCATGGAGCCCCAGTCAGTGGCACTAAATTATCATTAATGTTGTCTTTGTTGCAGTCTGACGGTGCAGAAGGAGGGACCCAACACGGGCCGACAGTTCTACGGATGCCCCAAGCCCAGGGACCAGAGCTGTGGCTTCTTCCAGTGGGCAGACGACACAGGGACTGGAGGTAGGAATCCCGGGCTGCTTCGGGCAAAAATGGTCATCCCTAGGTCTGATGGAAAACGGAGGGGCATGTCTGTGCTGGTCAGAGAAGAGGAGGCAGCATTAGCAATGTTTTTGTAGTGCTGTTAGCTTGATTCTTGTGGAGGTGATGTCCAGTGTCTGAAGGGCGCTTTGAGTGGCCAAGATATGAATTATATGTTAGCATTAACATTCAGAGAATTTTCCTAAGGAAACAGTTGCCACTGATGACTGATGTTGGCATTGGCCTTTCTGTTGTCTGCATAGCTCTCTCTTTGAATCCTTATACTTATTCTTCCAATAGTCACTTGAGAAATGACTAATTTTCTGGAAATTTCCCCCAATAAATTCTCATTAAAATCAATTTTAAGGATCAAGTCATATGAATCCAAGAGTTAAAGTATGACTTCTGATGTTGTCTTTCATGACAGCATTGACATATCTTTTTATTTAATTGTTGTATTTTGGGTCATTTTCCAATAAGAATTTGGCTTCAGTCTACTTTTACAGGATGTAGTTTCACTGTCACTGATCTCTCTCTTCTGCAGGATCCTCTGGTGGGCCAGGCCGGGGGTCCTGGGGAGGGGGAGGAGGGGACAGGGGGGGATGGGGAGGGGGGGACAGGGGGGGATGGGGAGGGGGAGGAGGGGACAGGGGGGGAGGGGGAGGACCTCATGGAAACAAGAAAAGACCAGGCTCTTCTGATACGGGACCCAAGAAGAAGAGAAAATGTGGTCTCTGTGGTGAGGAAGGTAAGTGAATGCCCCATTCCGGCCTCCCTTTCCTCTGTAGGAACTCTGTGTAGTCTGACAATTCCAACAGAGATGAAGGTTATCTGCCTCTAGCTTCAGCAGAGATGCATTCCCCTCCCAGGAGTAAAACCAGGGCTCCTGCTAGGGCCCAGATGGAAAACTAGAAAATATCCATAATGCATTCAGCAGCAGCCAGGTTGCAAGCTCTGCAAGGAGCCAAGATAGTGCTAGAGTGAAGCAGTGTTGCCTAATGACCTTGGGTACAAGTGCGTAGTCAGAGTATGAAAATCAAGCACCACCAAACACCAAATCAGTACTGTACCCAGTTGATCACTAAACTTTTATTCATTTTTTTCTTTGATGTTTTTGGGATAATGTGAAGCCAGGCCCATATTATTGTCTACCGGTAATGTAGTTTGTATTGTAAGCCATCTTTAATCTTACTTAGAGACTGCTGAAACTTGTCCTCAGAATAACAATTGGCAGTTATCCTTTCAGTAGATTTCCCAAGCATTTTTAACCCTTACCCTGGTAGTTTGGACTAATGCTGCTAGTTGTGGGGGTGGGGGGTGGGGGTGGGGTGATGTGTGTGTGTGTGGTAGAAGAACGTGAAAATAATATGCTTTCAAAAAATTACACACACACACACACACACACACACACACACACACACACACACACACACACCAAAATGAGCATTAACATTTTCTTAAAACAATGTCATGGATTTGTTCTTTGTTCACTTGCGAGTACTTCTGGTAGAATGTTTGCCAAATGTTGTTGAACAGTTAGAAGGGCAGGTGCAGAAGAAAAGGGTAGGTATCTCATCCTTGAAATGCAGTCCCAAATATGATGTCAGAGTAAGGGTTAAAAAGTTGGAAATTTCAATGCAGGCATGGATGGAGAGTGTTTTACGGCCTATCAGCCTTTGTAGGCTATGGAAGGCCATTAAGCACGAAAATCATGAGAACAGTCAACGAAAATCAAGTCCCTAGTTATTCGCCTGTTACGAATGGCAGAGGAAGAGGCGGTGGGTCAATTCTAATTTCTTACCCTGAACCCACAGAAGAAAAATGCAGGCATTGACTTGTAGACTTGTGTTCTTTTTGCCTCTGTATTCTACTTTCTGGTCTTTTTTTCAGGTCACATAAGAACCAAGTGCCCCCTCAAGGACTGAAGAATGGAAATGTGTTGTTCACTTCTGAATGTGGTGTGTCTGCTTGTAAAGGTTGCATGTGCCATGTTGTGTGTGATTTTTATTAAGTTTCATTCTAGCAAATTCTTAGCAGATGAAGTAAATAATATGCTTCTTACTCTACATGATGATGATATTTCATGTGGTGATGCTTGGAAAGATTTTGTGAAACAATAAACTGGATTTAGTGTAGTGACTTTAGATTTCATGCTCTTTAAAATCATTATTAAAATTTTATGTTCTGTCTAGGAGTTTTAAATCATGATAGAAACTGTTTGTATGAGACAAGCTTAGAATTTAGGATACACTGTTACTCGTTTTATCCCAGGTGCTTTTTTTCCATGTGCACATGCAAACCTAGTGTGCATGTGTGAGTGTATGTATTTGTGTATGGTGTGTGTCGAGTATGTGTGTTAGAATTTGTACCAGTGTATTTTTGGCAGACTCCTCATTTTCCTGGGACATTGGGAGTTTGAATAGGGGGAAAGTAGGAATGGCATTTTGCCAAATCAGCACAGGGATTGGACTAGAAATCAAGCCACATGTTGTGATCTATGCAATAATCTGTCTGTACTTGGTACAGAAATGTTTTTTCTGGTTGGTTTTTATATTTGTAAAATAAGCAAATAAACAACATAACGCGACAAATGGTTTATGTTTTCTCCTGCACCTGTAAGTTAATTATGACCTTTACTTCCTGAATCATCATAATGTTCTGCCATCTTTATCCACTCTATATAGAGCTGTGTAGGTCTTCTCAGCATTCCTGGACTCCTAGCATTCTGGCTTTTCCAAGCACAGTACTTTCATGTCCCACACAACCCCTTTCTGCCCCATGCTGCCATTCCCATACAAATGTAGCCGTCAGTTTAGTCCCCAACTGCTCTTTAGCATATTTTCCTCCTCAGACTCCTTCCAAATTAAGTCGCCAAGTGATGACTTTGGAGCAGAGATGCCTGTTGTGTTTGCCACATGGTTGCAACATTTAGAACAAAGAGTTTGAGTTCCTAAACCAAAAACTGCCCGCAACCTTAATGTCAGAGTAGGGGTAAACAAGGTTATCTTGAAAAGTTGCTGTGTACATATTGATGGATTAAGGGGAGACATGGGTATCAAAAAAGATATTTTTCAAACTTTAATGCATAGCAGTTCAAAGATAACACTTTTGCTTCAATGGAAAAATGTAGGTAATCTCTTATTTCTTCAAAATGGCCTTCATAACATGCAATTTTCTAACTTTAAAAAAACTATAGTTCAAAAACTATACATGAACAGCAAAATGATAAAGGTGTGGCTCCTAAGATTTGTAATTTCAATATCTAAATCGTGTCACATCCTTTTGGGACAATCCAAATACTTTTGGACAGTTTATTCACTCAGAATAATCCCCTTCTTTTAAAAGAACTTTTCGTATGTGTAGCTGCTGAACTAGGGGCTAATTATCACGAACCCATGTGACAAGATGTTATATATATAAAGAATACACCCTGAAAATTACAGATCTGTACAATGCTCAGAATATTTTCTAATTCAAGTAAACAAAAAGTTAATTTTGATAAAATTTGAAAAAAAGAAAACATAAAAACTTGCTTTTTCCATCTTCTATGCATTCCAACCGTGCTGATGAAAATTTTCAGATGGGTAAAGGTTGTTCATTTTAATTTTTATGTGATTTCTGTGATGTTTTAAGTAGAGAGACTCTTGGAATTACATTGCAGAGGGTTGAAACAATGTGAAAATGCTCGGAAGTCAAAATCACCAGAAAATGATATTTTGACCATTTTTGACTCATGCGAAGCAAAAGTGAGTCTATGTACTCACCCTTTTCGTCCGTCCGGGCGCCGGGCGTCCGGGCGTCCGAAAACTTTAACGTTGGATTTTTCTCGGAGACTATTAAGTCTATCAGTACCAAATGTGGCATGATGGTGTATGATGACAAGGCCTCAAAAAACATACATAGTGACTTGTCCTTGCTTCAAGGTCAAGGTCGCAGGAGCCATAAATGTTGTCTAAAAAACAGTCATTTTTCACATTTTCTCAATTTTCTCTGAAGTCTTTGAGATTGGATACCTGACCTATATATGGTTTATAGGGCAAAGTAATCCCTATCTTTTGATATCAGTTTGGTTGACCTTGCTTCAAGGTCAAGGTCACAGGAGCTCTTCAAAGTTGGATTGTATACATATTTTGAAGTGACCCTGAACTATGGAAGATAACTGTGTCAAACTTAATAATTATGTGGGGCACATGTTATACTTTCATCATGAGACACATTTGGTCACATATCATCAAGGTCAAGGTCACTTTGACCCTTATGAAATGTGACCAAAATGGGGTAGTGAACCACTAAAAGTGACCATATCTCATGGTAGAAAGTGTCAATAAGCTTCCTATGTCTTGAATTAACAGCTTTGTGTTGCATGACCTTGACCTTGGGTCAAGGTCACATGTATTTTGGTAGGAAAAATTTCTAAAGCATTTCTTAGAGTATGATGTCATTGGTAGGTTTAGTTGTTTGACCTTGACCTTGAAGGTCACCTGAAGGTCAAGGTATATTGATATCTCCCCTTAACAGCACAAAAGCTGCTTTCAGGCACAAAGTAGAATTTACAGAGGGACATCATTTGGATTCAACTTCTTGCCCTGTCTGCCGATTTTACGTGTCTGAAGAAGGCTTTTTACCCTAAAATTGCACTTGACATTTGTGACTTTGAAAGAATACCTTGTTTGTGCCAGCTCTAATGAGTGTGAGATGGAAAACTAGAGAAATGACCCACACCTTCAGTGGATGGCAAAGGGCTGTATGCATACGGAAAAGGCAGCCAAGGTGGATATTGGCACCTAGGGAAATAACACACTGACAATTAATCCCAACAGAAGAGGTCCTTAAAGTGCATGCTTTTCCAGGAGGTCTGACGGGCTCTCCTTGGCCAGAGAGGTTTTCATTGAGGACCGAGTTGAGGGCCAGTCTAGCAAGAACCTGGGAAGGCAGGTTGAACTCTGGCTTGGCTGTTGGTGGTTGCACCAGGCATCAGGGGGAGTAACTCCGCTGCAGTAGGGCTTCACAGGCCTCACTGTGCCCAAAGATTATAGGTTACACAAAGATAGCTCATGCCGAGCTTTTGCTATATAAAGTTACAAGACGCTCGGAAACGCAGCGCCCCAAGCGGGAATGAATATGGGTGAATCAAGGGAAGTAATCACACCGCTTAGAGACATGTAAAACTGCTCGTTTGTCGACGCGTTTCTGATGCGTTCCGATCATGTTTGTGAATAAATTTATGGTGTAATGTGTAATAAAATGATTTGCTGCAAAAATGGGGGTGTTTTGGCTTTGTTTTTTTGTAGCAGGCGTTGTGAAATCGAAATATTTGGTTCATCGAAATGGATGGTTCTGCGCATGTCCGTGAGCCTATAGTCCGTTTCAACATTGCTCTGTCAGTGGAGACCTGAAGTACGAAAGCTCTGGGCGTTTCTTTCTGTTGTTGCCACAGTTAATAGCGCTGCAGTGGCCATTCGCAATCCTGTGTTTTTCCGCCATGTTTTTGGCGTCCCATATTCCTTCACAACAATGAGCTAATGAACTATCTTTGTGTGCGAAGTCAGTAGCGTCTCCACTGACAGAGCAATGTTGAAACGGACTATAGGCTCACGGACATGCGCAGAACCATCCATTTCGATGAACCAAATATTTCGATTTCACAACGCCTGCTACAAAAAAACAAAGCCAAAACACCCCCATTATTGCAGCAAATCATTTTATTACACATTACATTGTAAATTTATTCACAAACATGATCGGAACGCATCAGAAACGCGTCGACAAACAAGCAGTTTTACATGTCTCTAAGCGGTGTGATTACTTCCCTTGATTCACCCATATTCCTTCCCGCTTGGGGCGCAATGTGTCTCGATCCTCACAACAATGAGCTAATGAACTATCTTTGTGTAACCTATAATCTTTGCTGTGCCTGCTCAACTCCTTGGCAAGGGGAGAGAATTAGAGAGAAGGAAACACAACTTTGCACTGTCGAGATCCACTTTGCTTTGTCTAAACCTGTTTAGTGTGAAAAACAAAACCTAAAAATTCCCCCAAGAAACAAATGAATAACAAAAAAAATCCCCCCCCTCCCCAACTTAAACCAAAGAAACAAAAATACCACAACAGGACACTTGGATCATGGGTGAAGCAGTTGGCTGTGTTTATCTTACTATGATACAATACAGAATCAGCATAATGGGTTGATTTTGTAAATATAATACAGTGAATGATTGTGTTAATTGTACACTGCATCTAGTAGACACCTTATTCTAAATAAATTGCAGTTGACGCGAAATGGTAGTGATCTTGTCATGAATATTCAAATCTGACTAATTATGGTCTTAAATTAATTGGTGATGCATATGCATTTACATGACCTTCATTCATAATCTATATGTACATGATATAAATCTGTAATGAATGAGAATGACAAATTCAGTAAGAGATTCCTAGTCACCTCTACATACCGTATGGACGGACAGTAAATATTCTGAAACCCAAAAGGCAATGACATCTCAAAGTGCATTGCTTACAAACTGTACACTTTACACTGGATTTCCATATCACAACATTACATGAAAGGTCATTAAGTGCACTTTCATCGTTTCTTGGCGCCCTTCATCTCGCGTAGCTGCTTGAGCTCACTCTCATGGAAGTGGGAGATGGCCGAAGTCTCCGCCAGCTGTGGAAACAGGAAGACCATTACTGCAGTCTCAAACAGACCTCATCCATGAGGCTCAATAGAAATGCCGGGTGGAGTAAAGGAATGGCAGAGTGAATGCTATTTTCCACTTGAAAGGGACAAATCCAATGAGTTCCTTGCAAGATGGATATTCCATTCCAGACATCTCTTTCATTGCAAAGAAGATAGCAAATCTGGTAGGCTTCTCTGGACTGCTCTAGTCTCACAATCCATACTGTCCACAACCCAAGCCTTTCAATCTCATATCATGCCTTCAAAGTGTTCACAGCCAGTTTGAATAAGATCTGCATTCCCTGGTTCTACTATGAAGTCAGTAGTGGCTGGTTCTTACCGAGACAAACAACAAGGCAGCTCCACAGCTAGCAGACACCACTGCACCAAGCACTGATTAATGTCTTATGGTCTTCGAAGTACATGATCATAGTCTCCCATTGAAGTGGGGTGTTCTTTGCCACCACATAATACGCAATGTCTTGCACTGCTATTCTCTGCCTCGAGTTGCCTTTACCAACTAGTCAAAGGGAGGGCATTTCTTCCTTCAACTAGTTGTTCAAAATCTAGTCACGGGATGACCTAGTGGCAGAACTGCCTCAAACAGAATACATAATCCCTAAATTTAGAACAGTGAGTCTGAGGAGGAAGATGCACTGCAGATGTCTCCCCTGTGCTAGTGGCTGTTAGAATGCTGGCATGGGATAGAGAATGGCGACATGGGCTGGACAGGAATGAAGATACCAGGGTCCACTAAGTGAGACCAACACATTCTTGAGGAGATCTCGGTCGCTCCTTGCAGGGGATTTCCTGACTCACCATGTCAAGCAGGATGTCCAACTTGAGCTTGAGAAGGTTGTTCTCTTCCTGGAGCTGTTGGTTCTGTTTCCTCAGTCGAGTCACCTCCTTGTGGCTGGCACCAGTACCACCCCCAGACTCTGTTGTACACATTATGAAGTCAGACAATGTCACCAAAGTACAGACATCATCATCATCTTTAGTCTCTGTTACACACAGAATGAACTCTTGCACCCCCACCTCTGTCAGTTTAACAACCTTTGCTAACACAGAGCATTGTCCAAAACAAACATCTCCTTTAATGTTTATTGCTTTATTAGCAAACATTCTTTTATTGTAACCTTTCTCCTGCCAGTCATGCAAAACAGAAAAAATTACCATTACATCAGATACCAACATGGAAGTGGCTGTCTCTTCTTCTGAGATCGACAATCAACCAATCAAATTCTGTGCCTAGTGATGAGGGTTTAGGAATGCTTTTACCCCAGGCAATTATATCGTTATCACTACCACCCCCATTCGCTGCTGCACAACACTGCAAGGATGTTTTCCATGAGGCAATAAAAAGAAAGTAGCTGTAGTATGGTAATCCAACCAACTCTACTGTTTTCTGTCAACCCTCAATTTTTCCCGAACATGAAAACAAAAAAAGAAGAAGAAAATCCAGAGTAATCAGCAAACTGTGTGCTTTCCTATCTTCCCAATCTTATGAGCACTTGGGGAATCCGATACATAAGTTAAAAAAATGAAGTTTTTCAGTGAGAGAGAAACTGTAGCCATATGCAAAGCTTCCCTACTGAAACTATTCACTCCCGTTTTTTGAACCTGTTGCCTTGTGACTCTCTCTCTCTCTCTCTCTCTCTCTCTCTCTCTCTCTCTCTCTCTCTCTCTCTCTCTCTGTCTCTCTCTCTCTCTCTCTCTCTCTCTCTCTCTCTTCTCTCTCTCTCTCTCTCTGTCTCTCTCTGTCTCTCTCTGTCTCCCTCTGTCTCTGTCTCCCTCTCCCTCTCTCTGTCTCCCTCCCTCCCTCCCTCTTTCCTTCTCTCTCTTTCCTCTCCTATCTGCTTTCTCATCCTTCTGCCTTCTTTGATTTAGTTCCTCCGAGAGTAGGGTGTGCCTATCATCCAAATGCCTATTCCACTTTCCCTTTTCCTACCATGTGTCATGTGAATTAAGGTGCCCATTCTGCATGAACAACCACTAAAGGACATCTTCTGCTAGTCTGGAAGGGCCAGGCAGCTGCCCTTCACATCACTTGTCAGTGAGATTCATCACCACTTCCCTCTCTCTCTTATGATATATCCCATCTGTCGGATGTCTTGCAGCTGTCTGTTCTATCACTTGTCCATTTGACATTTGACTGGAGACCGTTCTCCTGGCATCATTGCTTGCGCTAAAACTGAACTGTTATGTTAAAGTGATAAACTTGTTGTTTCCTCTAAATTAAGACACCTGATTTCAACGGTGCAATATTCATTCGATAGACTTTGTCATGCTAAATGATGCAACGTATTAAACATGTGACTTCATTTAAGTATCAAGGAGTAATAAGCAAATTTTTAGTCCCTTAGAAACAGATACAGGTTGAGATTGGGATGGCCAATCCCCAGCCCAGCTCCTCTGGGGTCTGTGCATCCTTTTGATAAGGGGGAACCACCTGCCACTCTAGGAAGATGAATGCCAACTCAGTCTGAGAGACTGCCAGCCTGAGAGACTGATACCACCACAGTCTAGGGTTGGCTGGGAGCACTACCATCTGGTCTTGAGTAAAGTAAAGGTAAGGTAGCTTCAACTTCTCTCTGTGCATCTCTATCAGCATCAAGAGCTACCCTCAACACCATCCACCCATCACATTTGATTTAGGTTCAATCCGGCCTTTTCTATTGAAAGTAAAACAAAACAGAGCATTAAAGTCCTTTGTTTTATCTTATCTCTTCTGAAGATATTTGTATTCACTATCGGCGAGCAGGCAAATGGTTTGAACACCTTCTGAAACAAACTTTATTTGGAATGCCTTTTACCAACTTTGCTTGTGTATCCTAGTCCTGAGAAACCCACTTCTGACATCATGTTGGTGCAGCCATTTCTTTGTCACTTTTACACGGGAAGGTTGGGAGGTAAGATCTTATTTCAACTATACATTTACTTACCCTGGACCCACATGCCATTCTGGAATGAGACCTCATTGCCCCCAAGGTTGACCTTGACATTGCCATAGTCAAGTCCAAACTCCCTCTGGGACTCCCCGGCTTCAAGGTGAAGGTTGGACAACGACTGAGCACGTCTTGGTGGAGTCTTCTTGGGAGAAAACTTGTTTCCAAACAGCGAAATTGGCATCTGCAGACAGAATACTTACAACGTCTGGGCAATTGTTACTGAGAATTAAAACACACATTTCACTGTTCATCTCATGCAGAAATATCTGCTGTTATTATTATGTCTTTAAAATCGTATGAGCGATGTTTTGTTTCTCCCTTAACGGCCTTAAGACGTTTGGTCCCTATCCTCAGTTCCTGCTTAGGGTGCTATTTGCAACTATGTACAGACCAATAACATCCTGTTTTAAAGACCTAAGCCACAACGAACATTTATTTCAACAGAAACGTACATAATTATCTTCCGTGTACATACAAAACAAAACAAAAAGGTTTGGAAAATGTCTCAGTGAGTCTTTCACAAAACCGGCCCCTCCCAGTCCCACGAATCAAACAATAAGCGGGATCGCAACCTCCTTCGAAATCTGGTTAATACATCTTTAGCTTCTCTGGGAACGTATGCACACCAAAAGCAAGTTGCGGTGACTGAAAATCACGGCTAGGTAAGCGATGGTAACAACCTGGTCATACCTTGATGTGTTTTAGATCTTGAAAAGTGGACCCGCAAATTTAGCGTCAAGTCGTTTCACGTTCCACTCCTTCACCGGAAGTTTACGTTAGAGGCAAGGGAAGCAACTCGGAAGGAAAAGACATTTCAAGGGAGACAGCTCGCACGCTTCTTCTTAGGTTTTAAGGTTTTAAGGCAGCCAACACCAACATGCTGGTGAAACTGCTGCACTATTTTTGCGTGCTGGGTATTTTATCTGTGACCGGCACTCACCCGTCGAGGACATGAGTGTCAGGATCTTTATAGTGCGCGATTTGATGTTTTGTGAATGCGTATCGCACACTAGGCCTCGGTTTATAAAGGTCTCATCCGAAGGACCTGGGGAGAGGCCCTGAGGAGGGCCGTTTTTGGCAGCCCTGAGGAGGGCCGTTTTCTTGGTAGCCCTGAAGAGGGCCGTTTGGTACCCGGTTTTACTCCTCGGGTGGGGAGAAGCAATGCGAGTTAAGCATCTTGCTCAAGGATGCAAGCTCTGGGATCCCCGCGCAGCTTCGAACGCCGTACCCTACTGGCCATAAATAGACTGTAGGTCCAGCGCGCTAACCACTCGGCCACAGAGCCCTCACGTTTATCGAAGAGGAGGCTGATTTCAGGTGGGATCGGCCAGATTTGGTAATGAGAGCATAGATGGATGGATGGATTAATGGTGTTTTACGACCTATCAGCCTTTGTAGGCAATATAAGGCCAATAGCATAGATGAATGAAAGCACTAATGAACGGTAGCTGGAAAACGTTTGCTTGCGACACAGCGCTGCTCAGCGCTGCACAGCGCTTGCGCCGTGAAACGGTTTGTTCAGGACGCGCAACGCTGCAAAGCGCCGAATCACATGCAGCGCTTTGCAGCGCTACGCGTCCTGAACAAGCCGTTTCACAGCGCAAGCGCTGTGCAGCGCGAGAAGCGCTGCACATTGCTGCGCCTCGTGAACACGCCTCTAGTGAGTGGCGGCGGGTGGTCGAGGCGGCAGTCACTCACTCACTCAGCCCCGCCGCCCGGCGTAGGTATGTGTGAGAAAAAGAGAAAGGTAAATGACATGAATGAAATGTAGTTCATTGAAAAGAGAATAAAAAGACCATTCCAATGGTATAAGTATGAAAACTGTGGGTCAATTTGTTCAAAAGTGATGCATTTTTAATTGATTTAAGTTTGTCTGTAACGTTCACTGAAGAAGGGCGTGTGCCCGAAAGACTTTGATTTTGGTGTTTGTCGTGTGATTGTTTCTTATTGAATTTTTAATTGAATAAAGTCCGGCCCTTTGTTTTACTATAAAGACAATAAATAGAAAACTTGTGACCAGATTACATGCACTAAACAACAAAAACCTTCATAACTTGTTAATTTTCAAAGCTAGAAGAAAACCAAAGATATCTCTGGAATCCTTATGGCTAGAGCTATTGATTAAAAGGATAAAAGAAAAGTGACAGATAGATTTTAACTTAATTAAATAATTAAAAGTTGAATTAATTACTGTCGTTAATACAATCAAGCGACTGTAAATTCTGTATATTTTTCAAACCTCTAAAGTGATATTGAAAAATGAGATGTTTTTAGAAAGCCTGTGACTAGGACTATCATTCTGCTGAAAATAAATCACACCCAACATATGAAACGAAAGATTTGAAGCTAATTAATTTGAATAATTAATTACCGTTAAACATATAATGAAGATAAAGTGCCTAAAGAAAGAGGTTGAAAGCACAATGTCTGCAGTATACACAGTTAATAAAATTCACCTTTAGAATGTACATGTATATATACAACAGGCAGATTCAAACTTAATTAATTAATTAATTAATTAATTAATTAAAAGAAGTAATTACTACCGTTAAACGACCAAGCAACTCTAATCTGTATATTTCTCAAACTCATGTTTTGCTGTCCAACTTTGTCTTGGCCAAAGACAACTTCTGCCTCAGTCGAACAGTTTCAGACTGTACCTTCTTCAGTTGGACTCTGGCAGGCTGTTCCTTGAGAGCAGTTTTCAGCTGGCGGATGGTCTTGTTCTTCTGCATGATGGTCTGCTTGAGCTGCTTACACTTGTATGGTCTGCTTGAGCTGCTTACCCTTTTATGGTCTGCTTGAGTTGCTTACACTTGTATGGTCTGCTTGAGCTGCTTACACTTGTATGGTCTGCTTGAGCTGCTTACACTTGTATGGTCTGCTTGAGCTGCTTACACTTGTATGGTCTGCTTGAGCTGCTTACACTTGTATGGTCTGCTTGAGCTGCTTACACTTGTATGGTCTGCTTGAGCTGCTTACACTTGTATGGTCTGCTTGAGCTGCTTACACTTGTATGGTCTGCTTGAGCTGCTTACACTTGTATGGTCTGCTTGAGCTGCTTACACTTGTATGGTCTGCTTGAGCTGCTTACACTTGTATGGTCTGCTTGAGCTGCTTACACTTGTATGGTCTGCTTGAGCTGCTTACACTTGTATGGTCTGCTTGAGCTGCTTACACTTGTATGGTGCTGCTTACACTTGTATGGTCTGCTTGAGCTGCTTACACTTGTATGGTCTGCTTGAGCTGCTTACACTTGTATGGTCTGCTTGAGCTGCTTACACTTGTATGGTCTGCTTGAGCTGCTTACACTTGTATGGTCTGCTTGAGCTGCTTACACTTGTATGGTCTGCTTGAGCTGCTTACACTTGTATGGTCTGCTTGAGCTGCTTACACTTGTATGGTCTGCTTGAGCTGCTTACACTTGTATGGTCTGCTTGAGCTGCTTACACTTGTATGGTCTGCTTGAGCTGCTTACACTTGTATGGTCTGCTTGAGCTGCTTACACTTGTATGGTCTGCTTGAGCTGCTTACACTTGTATGGTCTGCTTGAGCTGCTTACACTTGTATGGTCTGCTTGAGCTGCTTACACTTGTATGGTCTGGGGTTGACTTTCTCTTGCAGCACTTTTACTTTGGCCCGTTGTTTTTTTTTTTGTTGGCGGCATATTCCTGGGAGAGAAATGTCAACCTCCTCTTCAAGGCCTGCTTTCTGGGGGTCACTTGGTCACTTCTCAACCTGGGAAGTTTGGGGGGTGACTGGGAAGATGAGGGACCAGGGTTACTGTAACAGAGCAAAGGGGGTGCGGAAGACTGAGGTGTCAGTGGAGGCACTGAGATAGCAGGCGAAGGACCAGCTGGTACCTCAGGCAAAGCAGGTGAGGCTGGATGGACTGGAGACTGGCAGGCTGCAAGCTGTAAGTTCAGGTTTTGGAGGCGGTGGGTATCTGAACACAAACACTTCTTCGCAAAGTGTGGCGAATGCAGCTTGGTTGTTGGCTCGACTGTAGCTCTGCAGAAACGGATTGGCTCTCCTCACAACACTGTCGACTTGGCCATACTTGGGTTCAAAATCAAAGAGCTGTTTGATGTCCCACACTGTCTTCAGGATCGACTTGCCAGCTGCAAAGTAGAGGAACAAGACGTGTCCAGATTTGCACACCAGGCTCTGCTCGTCGACAGAAAAGTTGTCAGTCAGAAACTGATGTACCAGACCAGGCTTTCTTTCTCTTGCAAGAGCAAGTCGTGTCTTCTTTGTCGGTGGAGGCATGATGACACACAGCCACCTGCACACAGAATAAATACAAAATATTAGCACAGTAAAATCCTGATTCTTTAGGAGTAGAAAAAAGATGTTAAAATTAGAACTCCAGTTCCCTGAAAAGAGAAAAAAGAATACAAACAAACAAACAAAACACACACACACAAACTTTATTCACAAAAGGAAATACAAATGATTAAGGCTACATACCTGCAGACTTGTAGACACTGAATGACTGATGACTAAAGGGAATGAATGAGTAGGCCTACTTGTCCACAACACACCAAATGATCCTGTCAGTAATCAGATACAGCTCCCTAGATCACAAAAAAAGAAACCTTTGTCAACACCCAGTAACATTTACAAATCAGTCATTAACTCAATTTGACAGCAGCGTATCTTCTTTCTTACTTTCAAAGAATACAAGCCACAAAGATCCAATGTAAACAATGTTAACCATCCCAGTGCCATGAACCGATCTGGTCGATTCAAGAATCATTACCAGGTTGCTTGAACCGACCTGGTCGGTTCAGAATTTTGGTGGTTGATAAAGATATAGTGGTGTTCTTAAAACGGCAGATTATATCACTTCTTGACATAATATTCATTTTGGAAGAAAATAAACACATATTTGGACCCACAAAAGCGCTTGTTATCGTTTTCTCCCTCATTTCGCTCACGGAGGGCAACATGTCAACAAAGATGGCGATGCGAGTTCACTTCCGCGAATGTGTAGAGCATCATACTCACACAAGAACACGCGCATTCAGGTTGAAAGGAATGATACACACACATGCACACAAGCATTCAAGCTGAAAGAAATTACACACACATATGCACACGTGCATTCAGGTTGAAAGGAATAATACACACACATGCACCCAAGCATTCAAGCTGAAAGGAATTATACACACATATGCACACGCGCATTCAAGTTGAAAGGAATTATACACACACATGCACACGCGCATTCAAGCTGAAAGGACTTATACACACACATGCACACGCGCGTGCGCTGACACCAAAGCTACAGACTGTCGCCAAAGACCATACATGACTTTTTGCTTGCTGCGATACAGTTTTTTTCTCACAGCTCTCACCATCTTTTCGAGATCTTTTTCCTTTCCCGATTAACTGCATGGTGGAAGGCAGACTGCACGGAAGGGCGTCGCAGGGTATAGACCATTCTGTAAACCCGAGTCAGTAGTATTGACTCTGGCACAGTTCGCAATGAATGCGTAATAGGCTTGACCCTTCGCATTACAGCCTTGCGCCAAAAATAGTTCGTTCTGATCCTATTTTTCTCTCCACTTTTTACAAAAATCATTCAGATGTCAAAACTTGTTTCCATTTCAACACAAACATTTTATTGTATCGAATAAACGCTTGTTTGTTGTCTCAACAAGAGTAAGTTAAGAGTTTTGTGCGAAATAGTCTTAGAACTACTTTAACGGCGTATATGAGGGAGCACATCGGCTATCCCACAAGCCTCTCGTGTGACCTCCGTATGAATAAATTGGCCAAAAACCTTCCATCACGTGATGTGAACTGTGCTAGAGATACTTTTGCCGGTAGGCGAAATCTCTAGTTTACTAGAATGGGTATAGACCCATCCACACGGCCCACGCGGTCGCTGGGCTTAGCCAATCGCTGGCGCGGAACTAGTCTATTTTTAGCGCAGACTTCTCTTGCTCACACCAAAGACCATACATTACTAAGACCGCGCACTCGGCTATTTTTGCACTACGCGGAGCGAGGTACGGATTTAGAGTTACGTCCCCGTTTTCGCGTGTCTTTCGACGCTAGCGAGAATAGCAACGAGTAGGAGTCTGCAACCTTCGGCGGCTTGCATTTCCTCATTCTGCAAACTACATGATACATAAAGCATGCAGCAGAGGATAATTGCAAAGAATTCACTTACCTCAACGTATGGAAGAGGGTAGGTTTCCGAAACTAGGGATGCAGACGAATCCAGAATGCACTCGATCAATGTCTATCCTGCTGTACTCGCGGTACTGAAGGGCAGGGTAAGGAAAAGTGAATACCAATGTCTTTCCACACGTTGCATTGTCTTCGTCATCACAGTTTTTAACAAATTCAGCATTTTAACAACAGTATTTTCTCCTGAGGTACAACAGTGAAAGGAATCTTGTGCGTCACAAATTACGAAGTTTGATGATTTTTCTGTTCTTCTCGCGTTTATGCGCGAAAGAGGCAGTGCAGTCCTTGAGAGTTGACTTCAGGCGTACATGGATGAATGTGCTCACGATGCAAGGCCTCAGCTTGCAAGTTCCTCCTGGGCATTCAAGAGTGAGTTTATTTCCGAGGAGAGAAACAAGCCGAGATTTCACTTTGTCCGAGTGAAGTACACTCTCAACGTTTTTGCTGTACACCTCTTCCATCATCTCCACTGCGCGTGACAGATCATCACTTGGTACTGTGAGACCTTTTCCTGCAGCGTGATTGTATTCCTTGAATAGAAGAAGGAGCTCGTTGTTGGTGCCCGTCGAAAACCCTGACAACGACTGTTGGCATGATGCACACAGACTTGGCGTGATCTTCTTCGCGATGTACCCTGATATGTACGTCAAGGCACAATTTTCTGCAATTTGATTTGCAGATACCAGGGTTGTGATGTCATTTTGATGGTCAGTGCCATCCTTGTGGTCTTGTTCGAGCTGCATTGGCTCCTGAGGAATGGCTTCATTTGGAGTGACGTAGTTCTCAGTTGTCATCAAAGTTTTCAGGTTGATCAAGAATTTCGCCGAGTCCTCAGCACAGTTGCTCCCGTCACTGTGAGTGAATATTTGATCCACCATGACCTGGCGCAAGATCTTTCTCAGCTGGCCTGCACAGGGGTTGTCCACACGTCCTAGATTTCCTCTGATTCTGGAGAAGAGGTTCTCAAGGCAGTCCTGGTTTAGTCTATCTGTCAAGAGAAACTTGAACGCATGGTGTTCATGAAGGTCTTCCCAGAGGGAGAGCAGAGCGCGGACGGCCATCTTCCACCCGGTCAGACAAGGCAAGGAGCGAGGTGAATTGGACTCCACCGCTTCAAGCCAGTTCAGGGTCTCGCGAAGAAAAGCATGGTGCCCTGACTTCTCTGAAATTGCATGGCCCATTGGTTGCTTGGACTTGATGTTTCCGCTGTTGAAAACATTGAAGAGTTTGTCAAACTGTTCAATGAAGTAGGCCGTTTGTCTGGCGTCGTCTGGCAGCACTTGCAGCTGCACAAGTACGGACATGGCAGCTGCAACAGAGTGGGACAGCACTTGGGCGGCGTACCTGACTCGCAAAGCCGAAAATGGGGGAAGATGAACGTGTTTTTCGGTAAGTTTCGGTGCCAAACGAACACTATTCTGCTTGTCAAAATTGTATAGCCTCTCAATGTGGCTCCATGAAATTGTGACGCCATTGAGGACAAAACCTTTGTTCTTGAGGTTGTTTCTGATGTTTTTCAGGAGATGAGGAGGATCATAGATGACATGCCGCTTCTTTTCCTTGAGCTGAAAGTAGGGATGGTGCTCTGTCACGTGTGTGTGGGTGGGTGTAGGTGTGTGTGTGTGCGCGCGCGCGCGCGCGCTGTGCATGTGTGTCTGTGTGTGTATGTTTGTGTGTGTGTCTGTGTGTGCGTGTGCGCATGCATGTGTGTGTGTGTGTGTGTGTGTGTGTGTGTGTAAGGCAGCTTACTGGGCAAGCCGGGCCAAGGGAAGCAAGATGACACCATGAAAGTTTGTCAAACATTGCTGAAAAGCCACGCTATTCAAGTTGAAAGGAATT
>JAWQFJ010009042.1:0-2500 GCA_034096865.1 Theodoxus fluviatilis | reverse complement strand
AGCGAGGGGATGCATTCAAAATCAAACAAACCTTTTCTGCCTCAGGGACTACACTAAAACCTATTTCTCACTACAGTCGCCAAAAAGAAACAACACATGCTTCTTAGGTTTTAAGGCAGCCAACACCAACATGCTGGTGAAACTGCTGCACTATTTTTGCGTGCTGGGTATTTTATCTGTGACCGGCACTCACCCGTCGAGGACATGAGTGTCAGGATCTTTATAGTGCGCGATTTGATGTTTTGTGAATGCGTATCGCACACTAGGCCTCGGTTTATAAAGGTCTCATCCGAAGGACCTGGGGAGAGGCCCTGAGGAGGGCCGTTTTTGGCAGCCCTGAGGAGGGCCGTTTTCTTGGTAGCCCTGAAGAGGGCCGTTTGGTACCCGGTTTTACTCCTCGGGTGGGGAGAAGCAATGCGAGTTAAGCATCTTGCTCAAGGATGCAAGCTCTGGGATCCCCGCGCAGCTTCGAACGCCGTACCCTACTGGCCATAAATAGACTGTAGGTCCAGCGCGCTAACCACTCGGCCACAGAGCCATGGGATTGCAAAAACAGAACAGCAAAAACTTTACCCACATGTGTTCTTAGTACCTCGTTTCACACGAGATAATGGGTAGTATCAAAACCTGGATCGAGTGCTAAAACGAACGTAGAGGAGGTGAGGGTACATGGCTGAGATCTCTATGTGTGTGCGCGTATCTTTGTGTGTGTGTGTGTGTGTGTGTGTGTGTGTGTGTGTGTTGAACCCTGTGTCTTGAACCCTGTGTCTTGAACTCTGTATCTTGAAACTGTGTGTCTGGAAATTGTGTGTCTTGAATTATATGCCTTGAACTCTGTATCTTGAAACTCGGTATCTTGAACAATGAGTCTTGAATTATATGCTTTCAACTCTGTATCTTGAAACTGTGTGTCTGGAAACTGTGTGTCTTGAATTATATGCTTTCAACTCTGTATCTTGAAACTGTGTGTCTGGAAACTGTGTGTCTTGAATTATATGCTTTCAACTCTGTATCTTGAAACTGTGTGTCTGGAAACTGTGAGTCTTGAATTATATGCCTTGAACTCTGTATCTTGAACTCTGTGTCATAAGCGTGGACTGACATCTGTATGACCCAAGGCTGTTGTTTTTGGTTGGGTTCTGTTTGTTGCCATGGTGACGAAGAAAAATATAGGTTCATTGTGTCGTGAAACTGCGGTACTGAATATCCGTTTCACTTCCGGTAGCGTCATGTTGCGCTGGTCCGTTCTGCCACGAGCAATGCGACATAGCGATTCAGATTGGACTGTACATCCCCCTCCTTGGACTGTGCATCCCCCTCCTTGGACTGTGCATCCCCCTCCTTGGACTGTACATCCCCCTCCTTGGACTGTGCATCCCCCTCCTTGGACTGTACATCCCCCTCCTTGGACTGTGCATCCCCCTCCTTGGACTGTGCATCCCCCTCCTTGTACTGTGCATCCCCCTCCTTGGACTGTACATCCCCCTCCTTGTACTGTACATCCCCCTCCTTGGACTGTGCATCCCCCTCCTTGTACTGTACATCCCCCTCCTTGGACTGTACATCCCCCTCCTTGTACTGTGCATCCCCCTCCTTGTAAAGGAAAAGTAATGATACGCAATAAAGCTTCATATGTTTCGTATTTTGTATCAAACTTGCTCTCTTTTTCCTATTATCGTCGTTGTCATCGTCATCGTCGTCATCAACGACATCAGCAGCAGCACCGCCGCTATCGTTATTGTCATCTTCATCATCATCATCATTGCAGACGACGTCATTATCACCACTGCAAGCGCCGTCAACGCCATCATCATCGTCGTCGTCATCATCTTCTCATGTGATGTATTGTCATCATCTTCTCATGTGATGTATTGTCATCATCTTCTCATGTGATGTATTGTCATCATCTTCTCATGTGATGTATTGTCATCATCTTCTCATGTGATGTATTGTCATCATCTTCTCATGTGATGTATTGTCATCATCTTCTCATGTGATGTATTGTCATCATCTTCTCATGTGATGTATTGTCATCATCTTCTCATGTGATGTATTGTCATCATCTTCTCATGTGATGTATTGCCATCATCTTCTCATGTGATGTATTGTCATCATCTTCTCATGTGATGTATTGTCATCATCTTCTCATGTGATGTATTGTCATCATCTTCTCATGTGATGTATTGTCATCATCTTCTCATGTGATGTATTGTCATCATCTTCTCATGTGATGTATTGTCATCATCTTCTCATGTGATGTATTGTCATCATCTTCTCATGTGATGTATTGATTTCAATCCAAGAACTGGCTGGAATTGCACAATGGGCGAGTCAGGTTACTGCTCAACTCCCCAGCGTGTCTTGGAGAGTTTTTCAAGTTCCTCCTGTGACGCCCACGCCCAGTGCCATTCAGGCAATGGGTTCCACAGAATGGACCAGCAGTCTTGGAGGCTCTGCCTGCCTGCCCAGTTGTTTACTTGACATCAGAGAGAGAAAGAAA
>JAWQFJ010009041.1:0-17666 GCA_034096865.1 Theodoxus fluviatilis | reverse complement strand
CACATGGAGACAGACAGTCACAGACCTACACACCACAACACATGGAGACAGTCACAGACCTACACACCACACAACACATGGAGACAGACAGTCACAGACCTACACACCACAACACATGGAGACAGTCACAGACCTACACACCACAACACATGGAGACAGTCACAGACCTACACACCACAACACATGGAGACAGTCACAGACCTACACACCACAACACATGGAGACAGTCACAGACCTACACACCACAACACATGGAGACAGACAGTCACAGACCTACACACCACACAACACATGGAGAGAGACAGACACAGACCTACACACCACAACACATGGAGACAGTCACAGACCTACACACCACAACACATGGAGACAGACAGTCACAGACCTACACACCACAACACATGGAGACAGACAGTCACAGACCTACACACCACAACACATGGAGACAGACAGTCACAGACCTACACACCACAACACATGGAGACAGACAGTCACAGACCTACACACCACAACACATGGAGACAGACAGTCACAGACCTACACACCACACATGGAGACAGTCACAGACCTACACCACAACACATGGAGACAGACAGTCACAGATCTACACACCACAACACATGGAGACAGTCACAGACCTACACACCACAACACATGGAGACAGACAGTCACAGACCTACACACCACAACACATGGAGACAGACACAGACCTACACACCACACACATGGAGACAGTCACAGATCTACACACCACAACACATGGAGACAGACAGTCACAGACCTACACACCACAACACATGGAGACAGACAGTCACAGACCTACACACCACAACACATGGAGACAGTCACAGACCTACACACCACAACACATGGAGACAGACACAGACCTACACACCACAACACATGGAGACAGACACAGACCTACACACCACAACACATGGAGACAGTCACAGACCTACACACCACACAACACATGGAGACAGTCACAGACCTACACACCACAACACATGGAGAGAGTCACAGACCTACACACCACAACACATGGAGACAGACAGTCACAGACCTACACACCACAACACATGGAGACAGACAGTCACAGACCTACACACCACAACACATGGAGACAGACAGTCACAGACCTACACACCACAACACATGGAGACAGACAGTCACAGATCTACACACCACATGGAGACAGTCACAGACCTACACACCACAACACATGGAGACAGACAGTCACAGACCTACACACCACATGGAGACAGACAGTCACAGACCTACACACCACAACACATGGAGACAGACAGTCACAGACCTACACACCACAACACATGGAGACAGACAGTCACAGACCTACACACCACAACACATGGAGACAGACAGTCACAGACCTACACACCACATGGAGACAGACAGTCACAGACCTACACACCACAACACATGGAGACAGACAGTCACAGACCTACACACCACAACACATGGAGACAGACAGTCACAGACCTACACACCACAACACATGGAGACAGACAGTCACAGACCTACACACCACACAACACATGGAGACAGACAGTCACAGACCTACACACCACAACACATGGAGACAGACAGTCACAGACCTACACACCACAACACATGGAGACAGACAGTCACAGACCTACACACCACAACACATGGAGACAGTCACAGATCTACACACAACACATGGAGACAGTCACAGACCTACACACCACAACACATGGAGACAGACAGTCACAGACCTACACACCACAACACATGGAGACAGACAGTCACAGACCTACACACCACAACACATGGAGACAGTCACAGATCTACACACCACAACACATGGAGACAGACACAGACCTACACACCACAACACATGGAGACAGACACAGACCTACACACCACAACACATGGAGACAGACAGACACAGACCTACACACCACACATGGAGACAGACAGTCACAGACCTACACACCACAACACATGGAGACAGACACAGACCTAC
Source organism: Theodoxus fluviatilis (assembly GCA_034096865.1). Lineage (NCBI taxonomy): Eukaryota > Metazoa > Mollusca > Gastropoda > Cycloneritida > Neritidae > Theodoxus > Theodoxus fluviatilis. The sequence continues at coordinate 15,658 of JAWQFJ010009041.1, read as the reverse complement.
ACACCACAACACATGGAGACAGACAGACACAGACCTACACACCACAACACATGGAGACAGACAGACACAGACCTACACACCACAACACATGGAGACAGACACAGACCTACACACACACACATGGAGACAGACACACACAGATCTACACACCACACATGGAGACAGACAGACACAGATCTACACACCACAACACATGGAGACAGACAGACACAGATCTACACACAACACATGGAGACAGTCACAGATCTACACACACCACATGGAGACAGACACAGATCTACACACCACACATGGAGACAGACAGACACAGATCTACACACACAACACATGGAGACAGTCACAGACCTACACACCACATGGAGACAGACAGACACAGATCTACACACAACACATGGAGACAGACACAGATCTACACACCACATGGAGACAGACAGTCACAGATCTACACACCACACAACACATGGAGACAGTCACAGATCTACACACCACAACACATGGAGACAGACAGTCACAGACCTACACACCACATGGAGACAGACAGTCACAGATCTACACACCACAACACATGGAGACAGACAGTCACAGACCTACACACCACAACACATGGAGACAGTCACAGATCTACACACCACATGGAGACAGACAGTCACAGACCTACACACCACAACACATGGAGACAGACAGTCACAGACCTACACACCACAACACATGGAGACAGACAGTCACAGACCTACACACCACAACACATGGAGACAGTCACAGATCTACACACCACACAACACATGGAGAGACAGTCACAGACCTACACACCACAACACATGGAGACAGACAGTCACAGATCTACACACCACAACACATGGAGACAGACAGTCACAGATCTACACACCACACAACACATGGAGACAGACAGTCACAGACCTACACACCACAACACATGGAGACAGTCACAGACCTACACACACACAACACATGGAGACAGTCACAGACCTACACACCACAACACATGGAGACAGACAGTCACAGACCTACACACAACACAACACATGGAGACAGTCACAGACCTACACACCACAACACATGGAGAGACAGACACAGACCTACACACCACACAACACATGGAGACAGTCACAGACCTACACACCACAACACATGGAGACAATCACAGACCTACACACCACAACACATGGAGACAGACAGTCACAGACCTACACACCACAACACATGGAGACAGTCACAGACCTACACACCACAACACATGGAGACAGACAGTCACAGACCTACACACCACATGGAGACAGACAGTCACAGACCTACACACCACAACACATGGAGACAGTCACAGATCTACACACCACACAACACATGGAGACAGACAGTCACAGACCTACACACCACAACACATGGAGACAGACAGTCACAGACCTACACACCACACAACACATGGAGACAGACAGTCACAGACCTACACACCACACAACACATGGAGAGACAGTCACAGACCTACACACCACAACACATGGAGACAGACAGTCACAGACCTACACACCACAACACATGGAGACAGTCACAGACTACACACCACAACACATGGAGACAGACAGTCACAGACCTACACAACACAACACATGGAGACAGACAGTCACAGACCTACACACACACAACACATGGAGACAGACAGTCACAGACCTACACACCACAACACATGGAGACAGACAGTCACAGACCTACACACCACAACACATGGAGACAGACAGTCACAGACCTACACACCACACAACACATGGAGACAGACAGTCACAGACCTACACACCACAACACATGGAGACAGTCACAGATCTACACACCACACAACACATGGAGACAGACAGTCACAGATCTACACACCACACAACACATGGAGACAGTCACAGACCTACACACCACACAACACATGGAGACAGACAGTCACAGACCTACACACCACACAACACATGGAGACAGACAGTCACAGACCTACACACCACAACACATGGAGACAGTCACAGACCTACACACCACACAACACATGGAGACAGACAGTCACAGATCTACACACCACACAACACATGGAGACAGACAGTCACAGACCTACACACCACAACACATGGAGACAGACAGTCACAGACCTACACACCACACAACACATGGAGACAGACAGTCACAGATCTACACACCACATGGAGACAGACAGTCACAGATCTACACACCACACAACACATGGAGACAGTCACAGATCTACACACACACAACACATGGAGACAGACAGTCACAGATCTACACACCACACAACACATGGAGAGAGACAGTCACAGACCTACACACCACAACACATGGAGAGAGACAGTCACAGACCTACACACACACAACACATGGAGACAGACAGTCACAGACCTACACACCACACAACACATGGAGACAGACAGTCACAGACCTACACACAACACATGGAGACAGTCACAGATCTACACACCACACAACACATGGAGACAGTCACAGACCTACACACACACAACACATGGAGACAGACAGTCACAGACCTACACACCACACAACACATGGAGACAGTCACAGACCTACACACCACACAACACATGGAGACAGACAGTCACAGACCTACACACCACAACACATGGAGACAGTCACAGATCTACACACCACACAACACATGGAGACAGACAGTCACAGACCTACACACCACACAACACATGGAGACAGTCACAGACCTACACACCACAACACATGGAGACAGACAGTCACAGACCTACACACCACACAACACATGGAGACAGTCACAGACCTACACACCACAACACATGGAGACAGACAGTCACAGATCTACACACACACAACACATGGAGACAGACAGTCACAGATCTACACACCACAACACATGGAGACAGTCACAGACCTACACACCACACAACACATGGAGACAGTCACAGATCTACACAACACATGGAGACAGTCACAGATCTACACACCACAACACATGGAGACAGACAGTCACAGATCTACACACCACACAACACATGGAGACAGACAGTCACAGACCTACACACCACAACACATGGAGAGAGACAGTCACAGATCTACACACACACAACACATGGAGACAGACAGTCACAGACCTACACACCACACAACACATGGAGACAGTCACAGATCTACACACCACACAACACATGGAGAGACAGTCACAGACCTACACACCACAACACATGGAGACAGTCACAGATCTACACACCACAACACATGGAGACAGACAGTCACAGACCTACACACCACAACACATGGAGACAGACAGTCACAGACCTACACACCACACAACACATGGAGACAGACAGTCACAGACCTACACACACACACATGGAGACAGACAGTCACAGACCTACACACCACAACACATGGAGACAGACAGTCACAGATCTACACACCACAACACATGGAGACAGTCACAGACCTACACACCACAACACATGGAGACAGACAGTCACAGACCTACACACCACACAACACATGGAGACAGTCACAGACCTACACACCACAACACATGGAGACAGACAGTCACAGACCTACACACCACACAACACATGGAGACAGTCACAGATCTACACACCACACAACACATGGAGACAGTCACAGACCTACACACCACAACACATGGAGACAGTCACAGACCTACACACCACAACACATGGAGACAGTCACAGACCTACACACCACACAACACATGGAGACAGTCACAGACCTACACACCACACAACACATGGAGACAGACAGACACAGACCTACACCACACAACACATGGAGACAGTCACAGACCTACACACCACAACACATGGAGACAGACAGTCACAGACCTACACACCACAACACATGGAGAGAGACAGTCACAGACCTACACACCACAACACATGGAGACAGTCACAGACCTACACACCACACAACACATGGAGACAGTCACAGACCTACACACCACACAACACATGGAGACAGACAGTCACAGACCTACACACCACAACACATGGAGACAGTCACAGACCTACACACCACACAACACATGGAGACAGTCACAGACCTACACACCACAACACATGGAGACAGACAGTCACAGACCTACACACCACACAACACATGGAGACAGTCACAGACCTACACACCACAACACATGGAGACAGACAGTCACAGACCTACACACCACAACACATGGAGACAGTCACAGACCTACACACCACAACACATGGAGACAGACAGTCACAGACCTACACACCACAACACATGGAGACAGTCACAGACCTACACACCACAACACATGGAGACAGTCACAGACCTACACACCACAACACATGGAGACAGTCACAGACCTACACACCACAACACATGGAGACAGTCACAGATCTACACACCACACACACATGGAGACAGACAGTCACAGACCTACACACCACACAACACATGGAGACAGACAGTCACAGACCTACACACCACAACACATGGAGACAGACAGTCACAGACCTACACACCACAACACATGGAGACAGTCACAGACCTACACACCACAACACATGGAGACAGACAGTCACAGACCTACACACCACAACACATGGAGACAGACAGTCACAGACCTACACACACACAACACATGGAGACAGTCACAGACCTACACACACAACACATGGAGACAGACAGTCACAGACCTACACACCACAACACATGGAGACAGACAGTCACAGACCTACACACCACACAACACATGGAGACAGACAGTCACAGACCTACACACCACAACACATGGAGACAGACAGTCACAGACCTACACACCACACAACACATGGAGACAGACAGTCACAGACCTACACACCACACAACACATGGAGACAGTCACAGACCTACACACCACACAACACATGGAGACAGACAGTCACAGACCTACACACCACAACACATGGAGACAGACAGTCACAGACCTACACACCACAACACATGGAGACAGTCACAGACCTACACACCACAACACATGGAGACAGTCACAGACCTACACACCACAACACATGGAGACAGACAGTCACAGACCTACACACCACACAACACATGGAGACAGACAGTCACAGACCTACACACCACAAAACACATGGAGACAGTCACAGACCTACACACCACAACACATGGAGACAGACAGTCACAGACCTACACACCACACAACACATGGAGACAGACAGTCACAGACCTACACACCACAACACATGGAGACAGACAGTCACAGACCTACACACCACACAACACATGGAGACAGTCACAGATCTACACACCACACAACACATGGAGACAGTCACAGACCTACACACCACACAACACATGGAGAGACAGTCACAGACCTACACACCACACAACACATGGAGACAGTCACAGACCTACACACCACACAACACATGGAGACAGTCACAGACCTACACACCACAACACATGGAGACAGTCACAGACCTACACACCACACAACACATGGAGACAGACAGTCACAGACCTACACACCACACAACACATGGAGACAGTCACAGACCTACACACCACAACACATGGAGACAGTCACAGACTACACACCACAACACATGGAGACAGTCACAGACCTACACACCACACAACACATGGAGAGAGACAGTCACAGATCTACACACCACAACACATGGAGACAGTCACAGACCTACACACCACAACACATGGAGACAGTCACAGACCTACACACCACAACACATGGAGACAGACAGTCACAGACCTACACACCACAACACATGGAGACAGTCACAGACCTACACACCACAACACATGGAGACAGTCACAGACCTACACACCACAACACATGGAGACAGTCACAGATCTACACACCACAACACATGGAGACAGTCACAGACCTACACACCACAACACATGGAGACAGTCACAGATCTACACACCACAACACATGGAGACAGACAGTCACAGACCTACACACCACACAACACATGGAGACAGTCACAGACCTACACACCACACAACACATGGAGACAGTCACAGATCTACACACCACAACACATGGAGACAGTCACAGACCTACACACCACACATGGAGACAGTCACAGATCTACACACCACACAACACATGGAGACAGTCACAGATCTACACACCACAACACATGGAGACAGACAGTCACAGACCTACACACACACAACACATGGAGACAGTCACAGACCTACACACCACAACACATGGAGACAGTCACAGACCTACACACCACAACACATGGAGACAGTCACAGATCTACACACCACACAACACATGGAGACAGTCACAGACCTACACACCACAACACATGGAGACAGTCACAGACCTACACACCACAACACATGGAGACAGACAGTCACAGACCTACACACCACAACACATGGAGACAGTCACAGACCTACACACCACAACACATGGAGACAGACAGTCACAGACCTACACACCACAACACATGGAGACAGTCACAGACCTACACACAACACATGGAGACAGACAGTCACAGACCTACACACACAACACATGGAGACAGTCACAGACCTACACACCACACACATGGAGACAGTCACAGACCTACACACCACAACACATGGAGACAGTCACAGACCTACACACCACACATGGAGACAGACAGTCACAGATCTACACACCACACATGGAGACAGACAGTCACAGACCTACACACCACAACACATGGAGACAGTCACAGACCTACACACCACACATGGAGACAGACAGTCACAGACCTACACACCACAACACATGGAGACAGTCACAGACCTACACACCACAACACATGGAGACAGTCACAGACCTACACACCACACATGGAGACAGTCACAGACCTACACACCACACAGCACATGGAGACAGTCACAGACCTACACACCACAACACATGGAGACAGTCACAGACCTACACACCACACACATGGAGACAGTCACAGACCTACACACCACAACACATGGAGACAGTCACAGACCTACACACCACACATGGAGACAGTCACAGACCTACACACCACAACACATGGAGACAGTCACAGACCTACACACCACAACACATGGAGACAGACACAGACCTACACACCACAACACATGGAGACAGTCACAGACCTACACACAACACATGGAGACAGTCACAGACCTACACACCACAACACATGGAGACAGTCACAGACCTACACACCACAACACATGGAGACAGTCACAGATCTACACACCACAACACATGGAGACAGACAGTCACAGATCTACACACCACAACACATGGAGACAGTCACAGACCTACACACCACAACACATGGAGACAGTCACAGACCTACACACAACACATGGAGACAGTCACAGACCTACACACAACACATGGAGACAGTCACAGATCTACACACTACACATGGAGACAGTCACAGACCTACACACCACAACACATGGAGACAGTCACAGACCTACACACACAACACATGGAGACAGTCACAGACCTACACACCACACATGGAGACAGACACAGACCTACACACCACACATGGAGACAGTCACAGACCTACACACCACACATGGAGACAGTCACAGACCTACACACCACAACACATGGAGACAGACACAGATCTACACACCACACATGGAGACAGTCACAGACCTACACACCACAACACATGGAGACAGTCACAGACCTACACACCACACATGGAGACAGTCACAGACCTACACACCACAACACATGGAGACAGTCACAGACCTACACACCACAACACATGGAGACAGACACAGATCTACACACCACAACACATGGAGACAGTCACAGATCTACACACCACACATGGAGACAGTCACAGATCTACACACCACAACACATGGAGACAGTCACAGACCTACACACCACAACACATGGAGACAGTCACAGACCTACACACCACACATGGAGACAGTCACAGATCTACACACCACAACACATGGAGACAGTCACAGACCTACACACCACAACACATGGAGACAGTCACAGACCTACACACCACAACACATGGAGACAGACACAGACCTACACACCACACATGGAGACAGTCACAGATCTACACACCACAACACATGGAGACAGACACAGATCTACACACCACACATGGAGACAGACACAGACCTACACACCACAACACATGGAGACAGACACAGATCTACACACCACACATGGAGACAGTCACAGACCTACACACCACAACACATGGAGACAGACACAGACCTACACACCACACATGGAGACAGACACAGACCTACACACCACAACACATGGAGACAGACACAGATCTACACACCACACACATGGAGACAGACACAGACCTACACACCACAACACATGGAGACAGTCACAGATCTACACACCACAACACATGGAGACAGACACAGACCTACACACCACAACACATGGAGACAGACACAGACCTACACACCACACATGGAGACAGTCACAGACCTACACACCACACATGGAGACAGTCACAGACCTACACACCACAACACATGGAGACAGACACAGACCTACACACCACAACACATGGAGACAGACACAGACCTACACACCACACATGGAGACAGTCACAGACCTACACACCACAACACATGGAGACAGACACAGACCTACACACCACAACACATGGAGACAGACACAGACCTACACACCACAACACATGGAGACAGACACAGACCTACACACCACACATGGAGACAGTCACAGACCTACACACAACACATGGAGACAGACACAGATCTACACACCACACATGGAGACAGACACAGACCTACACACAACACATGGAGACAGACACAGATCTACACACCACACATGGAGACAGTCACAGACCTACACACAACACATGGAGACAGTCACAGACCTACACACAACACATGGAGACAGTCACAGACCTACACACAACACATGGAGACAGTCACAGATCTACACACAACACATGGAGACAGTCACAGACCTACACACAACACATGGAGACAGACACAGACCTACACACCACACATGGAGACAGACACAGACCTACACACACATGGAGACAGACACAGACCTACACACCACACATGGAGACAGTCACAGATCTACACACAACACATGGAGACAGTCACAGACCTACACACACACACATGGAGACAGACACAGACCTACACACCACACATGGAGACAGACACAGATCTACACACCACACATGGAGACAGTCACAGATCTACACACAACACATGGAGACAGTCACAGATCTACACACCACACATGGAGACAGTCACAGATCTACACACCACACATGGAGACAGTCACAGACCTACACACAACACATGGAGACAGTCACAGACCTACACACACACATGGAGACAGTCACAGATCTACACACCACACATGGAGACAGTCACAGATCTACACACAACACATGGAGACAGACACAGACCTACACACCACCACACATGGAGACAGACAGTCACAGACCTACACACCACCACACATGGAGACAGACAGTCACAGACCTACACACCACCACACATGGAGACAGTCACAGACCTACACACAACACATGGAGACAGTCACAGATCTACACACAACACATGGAGACAGACAGTCACAGATCTACACACCACACATGGAGACAGTCACAGACCTACACACAACACATGGAGACAGTCACAGATCTACACACAACACATGGAGACAGACACAGACCTACACCACACATGGAGACAGTCACAGATCTACACACCACACATGGAGACAGTCACAGATCTACACACAACACATGGAGACAGACACAGACCTACACACCACCACACATGGAGACAGACAGTCACAGACCTACACACCACCACACATGGAGACAGACAGTCACAGACCTACACACCACACATGGAGACAGTCACAGACCTACACACCACCACACATGGAGACAGACAGTCACAGACCTACACACCACCACACATGGAGACAGACAGTCACAGACCTACACACCACACATGGAGACAGACAGACACAGATCTACACACCACACATGGAGACAGACACAGACCTACACACCACCACACATGGAGACAGACAGTCACAGACCTACACACAACACATGGAGACAGACACAGACCTACACACCACAACACATGGAGACAGACAGTCACAGACCTACACACCACAACACATGGAGACAGACAGTCACAGACCTACACACAACACATGGAGACAGACACAGACCTACACACCACACATGGAGACAGACAGTCACAGACCTACACACAACACATGGAGACAGACACAGACCTACACACCACACACATGGAGACAGACAGTCACAGACCTACACACCACCACACATGGAGACAGACAGTCACAGACCTACACACCACACATGGAGACAGACAGTCACAGATCTACACACCACACATGGAGACAGACAGTCACAGACCTACACACCACATGGAGACAGTCACAGATCTACACACAACACATGGAGACAGACAGTCACAGACCTACACACCACATGGAGACAGACAGTCACAGATCTACACACCACACATGGAGACAGTCACAGACCTACACACCACACATGGAGACAGACAGTCACAGATCTACACACAACACATGGAGACAGACAGTCACAGACCTACACACCACATGGAGACAGACAGTCACAGATCTACACACAACACATGGAGACAGACAGACACAGACCTACACACCACAACACATGGAGACAGACAGTCACAGACCTACACACCACAACACATGGAGACAGACAGACACAGACCTACACACCACAACACATGGAGACAGACAGACACAGACCTACACACCACAACACATGGAGACAGACACAGACCTACACACCACAACACATGGAGACAGTCACAGACCTACACACCACACATGGAGACAGTCACAGATCTACACACAACACATGGAGACAGTCACAGACCTACACACAACACATGGAGACAGACAGTCACAGACCTACACACCACACATGGAGACAGTCACAGACCTACACACCACAACACATGGAGAGAGACAGACACAGACCTACACACCACAACACATGGAGACAGACACAGATCTACACACCACACATGGAGACAGTCACAGATCTACACACAACACATGGAGACAGTCACAGACCTACACACAACACATGGAGACAGACAGTCACAGACCTACACACCACACATGGAGACAGTCACAGACCTACACACCACAACACATGGAGACACAGTCACAGACCTACACACCACAACACATGGAGACAGTCACAGACCTACACACCACACATGGAGACAGTCACAGATCTACACACAACACATGGAGACAGTCACAGACCTACACACAACACATGGAGAGAGACAGACACAGACCTACACACCACAACACATGGAGACAGTCACAGACCTACACACCACACATGGAGACAGTCACAGATCTACACACAACACATGGAGACAGTCACAGACCTACACACAACACATGGAGACAGACAGTCACAGACCTACACACAACACATGGAGACAGTCACAGACCTACACACCACAACACATGGAGAGAGACAGACACAGACCTACACACCACAACACATGGAGACAGTCACAGACCTACACACCACAACACATGGAGACAGTCACAGACCTACACACCACACACATGGAGACAGTCACAGACCTACACACCACAACACATGGAGACAGTCACAGACCTACACACCACAACACATGGAGACAGTCACAGACCTACACACACCACATGGAGACAGTCACAGACCTACACACACCACATGGAGACAGTCACAGACCTACACACCACAACACATGGAGACAGTCACAGACCTACACACCACACATGGAGACAGTCACAGACCTACACACCACAACACATGGAGACAGTCACAGACCTACACACCACACATGGAGACAGTCACAGACCTACACACCACACATGGAGACAGTCACAGACCTACACACCACACATGGAGACAGTCACAGACCTACACACCACAACACATGGAGACAGTCACAGACCTACACACCACAACACATGGAGACAGACACAGACCTACACACCACAACACATGGAGACAGTCACAGACCTACACACCACAACACATGGAGACAGTCACAGACCTACACACCACAACACATGGAGACAGTCACAGACCTACACACCACACATGGAGACAGTCACAGACCTACACACCACAACACATGGAGACAGACACAGACCTACACACACACACACATGGAGACAGACACAGACCTACACACCACAACACATGGAGACAGTCACAGACCTACACACCACAACACATGGAGACAGTCACAGACCTACACACCACAACACATGGAGACAGTCACAGACCTACACACCACAACACATGGAGACAGTCACAGACCTACACACAACACATGGAGACAGACACAGACCTACACACCACAACACATGGAGACAGTCACAGACCTACACACCACAACACATGGAGACAGTCACAGACCTACACACCACAACACATGGAGACAGACACAGACCTACACACCACAACACATGGAGACAGTCACAGACCTACACACCACAACACATGGAGACAGTCACAGACCTACACACCACAACACATGGAGACAGTCACAGACCTACACACCACAACACATGGAGACAGTCACAGACCTACACACACAACACATGGAGACAGTCACAGACCTACACACCACACATGGAGACAGTCACAGACCTACACACCACAACACATGGAGACAATCACAGACCTACACACCACAACACATGGAGACAATCACAGACCTACACACCACAACACATGGAGACAATCACAGACCTACACACCACAACACATGGAGACAATCACAGACCTACACACCACAACACATGGAGACAGTCACAGACCTACACACCACAACACATGGAGACAGTTACAGACCTACACACCACAACACATGGAGACAGTCACAGACCTACACACCACAACACATGGAGACAGTCACAGACCTACACACCACAACACATGGAGACAGTCACAGACCTACACACCACAACACATGGAGACAGTCACAGACCTACACACCACACATGGAGACAGTCACAGACCTACACACCACAACACATGGAGACAGTCACAGACCTACACACCACACACATGGAGACAGACAGTCACAGATCTACACACCACAACACATGGAGACAGTCACAGACCTACACACCACACATGGAGACAGTCACAGATCTACACACCACAACACATGGAGACAGTCACAGACCTACACACCACACATGGAGACAGTCACAGATCTACACACCACAACACATGGAGACAGTCACAGACCTACACACCACACACATGGAGACAGACACAGACCTACACACCACACATGGAGACAGACACAGACCTACACACCACACATGGAGACAGTCACAGACCTACACACCACAACACATGGAGACAGTCACAGACCTACACACCACAACACATGGAGACAGTCACAGACCTACACACCACACATGGAGACAGTCACAGATCTACACACCACAACACATGGAGACAGTCACAGACCTACACACCACATGGAGACAGTCACAGACCTACACACAACACATGGAGACAGACACAGACCTACACACACAACACATGGAGACAGACACAGATCTACACACCACAACACATGGAGACAGTCACAGACCTACACACCACAACACATGGAGACAGTCACAGACCTACACACCACTACACATGTAGACAGTCACAGACCTACACACCACAACACATGGAGACAGACACAGACCTACACACCACACATGGAGACAGTCACAGACCTACACACCACAACACATGGAGACAGTCACAGACCTACACACCACACATGGAGACAGTCACAGACCTACACACCACAACACATGGAGACAGTCACAGACCTACACACCACAACACATGGAGACAGTCACAGACCTACACACCACACACATGGAGACAGACAGTCACAGACCTACACACCACAACACATGGAGACAGACAGTCACAGACCTACACACCACAACACATGGAGACAGACAGTCACAGACCTACACACCACACATGGAGACAGTCACAGACCTACACACCACAACACATGGAGACAGACACAGACCTACACACCACACACATGGAGACACAGTCACAGACCTACACACCACAACACATGGAGACAGTCACAGACCTACACACCACAACACATGGAGACAGACACAGACCTACACACCACAACACATGGAGACAGTCACAGACCTACACACCACAACACATGGAGACAGTCACAGATCTACACACCACAACACATGGAGACAGTCACAGACCTACACACCACAACACATGGAGACAGTCACAGACCTACACACCACAACACATGGAGACAGACACAGACCTACACACCACACACATGGAGACAGTCACAGATCTACACACCACAACACATGGAGACAGTCACAGACCTACACACCACACATGGAGACAGACAGTCACAGACCTACACACCACAACACATGGAGACAGTCACAGATCTACACACCACACATGGAGACAGTCACAGACCTACACACCACACATGGAGACAGACAGTCACAGACCTACACACCACAACACATGGAGACAGTCACAGACCTACACACCACACATGGAGACAGACAGTCACAGACCTACACACACACAACACATGGAGACAGTCACAGATCTACACACCACACATGGAGACAGTCACAGACCTACACCACACATGGAGACAGACAGTCACAGACCTACACACCACAACACATGGAGACAGTCACAGACCTACACACCACACATGGAGACAGACAGTCACAGACCTACACACCACAACACATGGAGACAGTCACAGACCTACACACCACACATGGAGACAGTCACAGACCTACACACCACAACACATGGAGACAGTCACAGATCTACACACCAACACATGGAGACAGTCACAGACCTACACACTACACATGGAGACAGTCACAGACCTACACACCACAACACATGGAGACAGTCACAGATCTACACACCACACATGGAGACAGTCACAGACCTACACACTACACATGGAGACAGTCACAGACCTACACACCACAACACATGGAGACAGTCACAGATCTACACACCACACATGGAGACAGTCACAGACCTACACACCAACACATGGAGACAGACAGTCACAGACCTACACACCACAACACATGGAGACAGTCACAGATCTACACACCACACATGGAGACAGTCACAGACCTACACCACACATGGAGACAGACAGTCACAGACCTACACACCACAACACATGGAGACAGTCACAGATCTACACACCACACATGGAGACAGTCACAGACCTACACACCACAACACATGGAGACAGTCACAGATCTACACACCACAACACATGGAGACAGTCACAGACCTACACACCACAACACATGGAGACAGTCACAGACCTACACACCACAACACATGGAGACAGTCACAGACCTACACACCACAACACATGGAGACAGACAGTCACAGACCTACACACCACAACACATGGAGACAGTCACAGACCTACACACCACACATGGAGACAG